>JAJMBU010000068.1:0-70097 GCA_030565405.1 Ogataea paraovalis
TTTCCAGGAGTTACCCTACAAACCGCACGCTGGCTTCCAAAGGCGTACGTTCCATAGTGTTTCCCCTATTAGTCTTCTCCTGATTCTGACTCGATCACCTATGCCATTCTTCATCACTTGAATACATCTCTTATGTATCCCAAGTACATCCCAGATGCACTTCACGTCATGTACTCTATCATAACACTAGTTATGACCAATATATATAATCTTATACATATTCCTATATAAACATAAGGTTCTCAGATAGACCTATTATTGAACTTATTACTTAATCACCAGTCGGTAATCTCTGTTACCTAATTATGAAATCACATATTTCAACAAAAAAGAGAGAAAAATGTGAAACATTGGAAACAAGAGATGTACCCAAAGAGGGGAAATAAAAATAATAAAGGGCAATTGTGAAACGTGAAAAATAGAAAAAAGGGTGATTGCTTACTTCAGCTATTACTAAGCATAACCTATATAAGTAGAACATATATTACACGTTAACTTATCATTCTTATGAAGGATAACAGAATGATAATAATCTTATGTCTATAGGAGTCTCGTATGCAGATACAAGGATCCGCCCAGTTGAAGACTACTAGATATAAAGATTATGTGAGAGAAGCAGGGTGGATAAGTATCCAGGTATCCAGTCTTGAAGGATGATATATGGTGTGGCGTATACGAACTTGAGTAGTTCTACACAGCTGTGGTCAAGCATATGGTGCACCTCTGGGAACCCCGTGTGCAGTGTGGGGTTGTAGCTGTGCTAGTACGTACTACGTTGAGAGACCGTCGACGACACATAAGGATATAACTGTTCCGTATAGGTCTAACATTACAAACACCTTTGATTTTTAATAGAATTGAGGTTCCGATTTTTTTAATAAGCTACCTGGAAATTTACATAGCCCACTGTAAATATAGGTTGAGTACAAGATGATTACAAAAGCAAACAAGAAAGCACATATAGATTCGGTAGTGATGGAAAATGGACTTCCACGTTTGAGTTTATGTGATTGCTAGTAAAATGAATTAAATGCTAAAGTATGTTAATTTGTTTACATTTACAGTTATTACAGATGTATATTCAACCAACTTCACTCCACATTGATAATACTTGCTTGACCTTGCTTGACCTTAGTAAAGAGTTGCGAGAAGTTTACAATACTGCACCGCAAAACGGTAACGCCCCACGGTAAACGATTAAATTATAACGTGTTTCTGGAAGATCCAAATATCTTATTATTATACTGGGGCGATCCTTGGAACGTTTTTCATAATTGACTGCCTCTGGAAACAAAACCGAAACTGCAGCAGCTAACTATAGAGGACCCCCTCACACCTCTCATGGAAGATTAAGAGCGGAGCTTCCAGATCAGTCAGACAAAAAGGTCGGTCCAGTTGCCAGATGTGAACATGTGCACTTTTAATGTATAATAGTGAGATATCAAGACACAATTGCTGCAATTGTCTAAAAGAACAACAAAGCATCGGTCACCTTTATCGGCCGCGCTGGAAATAAAGCCGTATTTAAGATAGGAGAACAAAAAACATAAAAGATGTAACAAACAGATCTATGGCTGTGCATTGATGATTGTTAAATTTGTGCAATCGGATATGCTATGCAAATCTTGTGGAAAGAAAAGTACTAGTATATTATATCGAGAAAGAAACCGCAGACCGTTTTTGAGTTTTTGAGCCGTTGCTCCGCATACAACTAAATAGTTGTAGCCTCTCAGCCGATGCGCCCCGCCGCCCCTCTGCAACTGCAACCGTTGTACTTGTGGTTTCTTGTTATCTTTGGCTTTGGCGATGACCTGAGCCTTCACACACTATCGGCAACTTTTGTAAATGCCTTGGTCATCGTGCATTTGCGCTCGAGCTTGCCATCTGTTTGTTTTGTCTTGAAAAATGTCAGTAAAATGAATGAGTGAAGGGGGGGGGGGGAATGCGGCCAAAAAACGAACGACGCCCAATTCCACTTCTCTCATAATTTGATGAATCTATCAGCAATGGGAGATGAAAGACCAGATATGATTTAGCTACTCGAGATGATTCGAGTGAGGCAGAGTAAATAAATAAAAGTTTACATGCCTTGGCAGATGTTTCGGTTGCTCATTTGAAAAAGCACATTGAACAATGCATGAAGGCTAGGGGTCACAAACTATACCATTTTTTCAGTAGTCATTGAAATTGAAAAAGACTTTTCAGATCAACGTTGTTTTTTTGTTGTAAGCTTACATCAAAGGAGTTAATAACTTAATTAATCTGACGCGAAACCAATTTCTTCTCATCGGCCCGGTTTATTGATACAGATAGCTGTCGATGGACAATCAAACTCAATCAAAAATTAAAACTATAGCTTCTATTTGGGCACTGGGGCTCGTGTTCCAAAGATCGAAGTATGCGCGCGGGGAGAAGAACATTAAAATGGAGAGAGCCGAATGTCAAGTTAGAGAGATAGTTTTGAAGAAGAAGATTAATTATACGGCTGCAATAGAATCAAATGAAATCGAAGTAAAGACAAATCGTTCAGATTACTACATTTGGATAGGGTCTTTGGGGTGAGAATTGAATCAGATACTACCCGAGCTACATGGTTTAGATCAAAACTTGTTCTACTTGCTCCTTCACCCCTCTTAATTAAAAAATTTTTCATTCACTACGCAATTGATGAAATATATAGTTATGTACCCCAAGAGTGATGTACACAAACTGAATTTTAAACCTGCATGTCTGTGCCATTTTGACAGAAGACGAAAAGAAACAGCAATTTGAAACCGATGGGCCGATTTTTGAGGGGTACTACACTACTTCAACTTGTAAAGATATGAACTATGTGCACGTATATATTATTCTTTTTCCAAGATACACTATCTTTATATTTTTTTTTGCATTGAAAATCATGAACTTTTTTTGGAATCGGTCACTCCGTCATATTATGGCCTGTACCGGCATTTTTGTTACAACGAGTATCTCCAACTAGCGAAGGATACTATCAACAGCTTGATAACCACAGCATTCTGTCATTTGAAGAAGGCGTTACTGATGTGTCATCCTATTCAAGAAACAACCTTGAAAGATTAGAGCTCCGTTGTCTCTTCTTAAAAACTCTGGGGTAGTTTTTGTTGGCCCTGACCTCCCTCGCCTACAAAAGAATTTCTCTTTCCTTGGCCATACGGAGGTCACATAACGAACTGTCAAGGTGAATATTACAATTTTTTTTAGGAAACTCTAACTATTATATCTGTTTGTATTATAATTAATATTATTATCTGGAGTAAGAATTATAAGAGCTGAGTCTACAACACACTATGTACTCTTGCATGCAGGTGGGTTTTCACTCCGTGGCCAAATCATATATTTGATCCTGTAATTCTGCATTTTTTCATCAAACACAATTCATGGTTCGAATTGAGTGCTACAGGTAAAGATATTCTTCTATAACATATAGTTTAAAAATTAGGAACAGTTCGGTTGCAAGTTACGAATTAGAAGTTAATGTTTACATTTCTGTTGTTAGTTTGGACGTCATAGTCGGGGGTTTCCGACAGGAAGAAAAATACAGCTGCCTTACACAAAGCCAAGAAATAACAGGGGGACGAAAAGCCCCTAGCCGGCCAGGTAGGCTACCGGGCTGACAGGAAAACTGCAGCCCGCTGCAGGAGCTGATTGGCTCCGGGCGGCGCTCTGCGGTCTTTTTCCTCTGCGAATGCGGTCCGGTGACAGGCAGAAAAAACCAACTTGTCAGGGACATTTGGAAGCATGGGGAAGGTAAGATTAAGGGTGTAGCGGGGTGAGTCATCTCACTGCATGAACTGCGATCAATGAAGCAAAATTAACACAGTGTGGATGTATGTGAATGTGTATATAGCGTTTCAATTCAATTTTTTTGACGGCTGACTATCACAATAGGTTAAGTAGAGCCTTATAACTGATATATGTAAGCCATTAGAAGCTAACTTAATTGTTACTGTATCGGACTCCAACGGAACAGGCATAAAGATTACGTACTTGTTTTGTTTTCGAGGCTGTTGCATTTTTGGTCATTGCATTGCAGCAGTTAGTACGTACCAAGATAAACTTCTCGAGGCTTCGAGTCGCCTTTTCGGTCATCGATACTGTGAGATGAATAACAATGTGTGCATCGGATTAGTTTGGGATGCAAAGAGCAATGCCATTCCAAAGTTGTGTGCGGTGGGTGGATGATTGATTGAAATTTGCGACGTGCAAAACAAGAAATTTAGTTGAACCAACCAGATTGGAAGTCTGTGCGGCTGTCGATTGCGGCAGATTTTATTGGACTGATAAGAAGATACAATAACCAAGAACTCAAGCAACGGCTCAGAGGCTTGATACAGCTCGAGCTTAATCGGCGGGCAGGCAGCAGGCAGCAGGCGGTGGAACACGGAAGCTGGGACAGGGAGTGCGCGTGGGTGCGTCGCCGCCGCCGGTCGGTCGGTCGCTTGGTCGAGCACGCGCGAGACCGGTGGCTGCAGGTTTACCTCCGAAGTTTGCTAAAGGGCATACCATCTGTTTATCTGCATTGCCCTCGCTCTCTGGACGCTGTGGATGACAAAAACCACAGGGATTGTCATCTGATAATAGGTTTGAGCAGCTTTGGTGCCCACCCTGTTACCCTAGATGCTGCTCGATAGTCACCGAGCTTTAATAAAGAAAGAAATATTAGTCTCTGACGCATCTCTATTATCTTCCATGTGAGTTGTCAATAGCCTGCTAATCGGGCCAATAGAAAACAGACCACCACGCAAGCTCCACCGCGCACATAACTCCCTCTACCGGGCGCACAACGGGCGGATCCGTAGGCCACCCTCCCAGGAAGGGACCAGATGGAGATCCAATGCACAATAGTACAATAATACCGGTAAACAATAGGCGTAGACAACTGAGTCAAACGAAGAAAGTAATTATATATTTTAATTAGGCAACCCAATTGGTGGCTATTAATTGCCAAAACATTTCATTTGTTATTCTTACGTGCCAAAGTGTCTGTGATTTATCTTCTTTTGGAGTATTTATAAGACCACAATTCTCTCCCTTTCGATCGTTACTGAACTGTTTACTTTTCGTGTTTTTTTTTTCTTCTTTTACCTTTTTTTTTGTTTTTGTTATCCATCTTAAAACTCCAACTAATAAATACCCAATGTCTACTGGTTCATCGTTGGATACAGACTTAACCGGTGCATTTGACAAGGCCGATATGGTCTGGGTCGCCACATCTGGTGCCCTTGTCTGGATTATGATTCCTGGTGTTGGTTTACTATATTCCGGTTTAAGTAGAAAGAAGCATGCGTTGTCATTACTATGGGCTTCATTAATGGCAATTTGCTTAATTTCATTCCAATGGTTCTTTTGGGGTTATTCCTTAACGTTTGGTACAAATTCTTCTGTTTTCCTTGGTTCTTTGGATCAATTCTGTTTAAAGAGCGTCTTAGGAGGTAACAACGGTCTTTCTACTGTTCCTGATATCTTGTTCTGTTTCTTTCAAGGTATGTTTGCCATGATCACAGGATGTATCATGTTAGGTGGTGCTTGTGAAAGAGCCAGATTAGGGCCAATGATGGTCTTCTTATTTATCTGGATGACTGTCGTTTACTGCCCATGTGCCATGTGGACATGGAACGCCAATGGTTGGTTAGCCACTTTAGGAGCTTACGATTTCGCCGGTGGAGGACCAGTAAGTAAAGTTTTTTTTTTTTCCTTTGTTTTCTTTTCAATGTGCTTTTTTATCTGGCGAATAGCGATCGAGCATTGCTTATCGCTTATTGTGCGAGGCACGAGATTTTTTCTCTTTGAGTCGAACTCAGTTTACTAACATTTTTGCCACGGAAATTCTGCGTCGCCCGATGCGGAACTTCGGCCCAAATATTTCCATAGGTCCATCAAGCCTCAGGTTTTGGTGCTTTAGCTTACGCTTTGTGCCTAGGTAAGAGACATGACCCAGTTGCTGCTACCAACGTTCCAAAGTACAAACCACACTCTATTACATCTGTTGTTCTGGGTACCGTTTTCCTATGGTTCGGTTGGTTCGGTTTCAATGGTGGTTCTGCCGGTGATGCTTCCATTAGAGCCTGGTACGCCTGTGTCAACACTAACTTGGCCGCCGCTTGCGGTGGTTTAAGTTGGATGTTCTTAGATTACTTCAGATGTGGTAAAAAATGGACCACCGTTGGTATGTGCTCTGGTGCCATTGCTGGTTTGGTTGGTATCACACCTGCTGCCGGTTTTGTCCCTGTTTACTTTGCAGTCCCAATTGGTGTCATTTGTGGTATTGCTTGTAACTATGCCGTTGACTTGAAAAACCTCTTACACATTGATGATGGTATGGATGCCTTTGCCTTACACGGTGTTGGTGGTTTCTGTGGTTCTGTTCTGACTGGTTTGTTTGCTGCTGACTATGTTGCAGCTACCGATTACGGTGTTGAAATTGAAGGTGGTTGGTTAAACAAGCACTACAAACAATTAGGTTATCAATTGGCTGCATCATGCTCCATCTTGGCATGGTCCTTTGTTGTCACTTCCATCATCTTGTTGACTATGGACAGAATTCCATTCTTAAAGTTAAGATTGAGTGAAGAAGAAGAAGAACTAGGTACCGATGCTGCTCAAATTGGTGAATTCACGTACTATGAATCAAGAGCCTACATTCCTGAGCCAATCAGATCCGTCAAGTCCAATGCATACAAATCAAATGAGCAAGACTCCGATGCAATTCCTTTACCAAAGGACGAAGAAAAAATTGATATTTAAATGGATACTTACGCTTGTCATGTAAGATCGTTTCTCACTTTGTTTCAGTGTCTTTAATTCTATTGTCTTCTAATTTTTCGATAATATGAGAGCGTTTGTTTTCTTGTTTTACTGTCTTGGAATCCTTTTCGGACACTCGTTTATAATTACTTTAATATGTTGGTTTTTTACCTTTTTAATCATTTCAACAATTCTTGTAGTAAAAAGTGGATATACAAGGTCTATCTTTTTAAATGTGTTACAAATGCAAAAAAAATGTCTAAACGTGGTGAAATAATGAAGGGTAGTAAAGTGTAGCATGGAACAAAAACAAAGAGAAACAATACAAAAATAGTAGAGCTCCAAAAAAATGGGTAAAACGCAGGAACTCAAATTCGAACAAAGACAATAACTGTAGTTCAATCGTACTTAATAACAGTTTCATTGAAAGTAACACTTTTGCGTCTACTCGAACCAAATGTTTCAGGAACAGTTAAGGATATCGATTTGTCGGAATTTTCTTCCGTTTGACTTCCCTTGCGTTTGTTGTATTTTCCTTGAGAATCAGACATGACGTACGAATTGACAACAAATTCGGCGTCGTTTTCATCGTGTATGTAGTCATACTCGTCATCTCCTTCTTCGATCAAATCATTATTGTCCTTGGAATTTGAGGAACCGATTTCCATTTTGGAAAGCATCTCACGTATCTGATCACGGTTGTATTTGATGATACCTTCACCGAAAGATGCACCTGACGATGTGAACGATGCCGTTCTACGTTTTGGGTTTGAAGTGGATGATGGTAACTGTAGGAGGTTGCTCTGTGGACTCGAGACACTATGGAATGAAGATGATCTCTGTTTGGACCTTGACGTTAAAGCACTACAACAAGTGAAATAAACTTCATTTGTCTCAGATTTTGCCCCCGAATCCAGTGAGGATCCAGACGAGACGGAATTCTTTCGCTGACAAAGAATGGAAAAACTAGGAGTAAAAGCAGAAGAATTTGTAACTTTTAAACGGTCGTTTTTTAAAAGTGGTACAAGATTACTTACCTTGATGATCCTTTTGCCTATCTTTGATGGATGGGTATAAATGCAATTCTTGGAACCTTCTTCATGGTGTTGTTGCTTAGTGAGCTTAACTGCGTGTGGGCCAATAGCCTCAATCTTGAAATCCTCGTAGTCCCTTGCATTAATGTCGGAATAATCTATCGAACAATTAGAGCTTAGACTTTCCTTGTCACATGAATCTGAACAGTTTTCACTAGTGTGCAAAAGATTACTCGTGACTGGATAAATGGAGTTTTCAAAATTGTTCAGCTTGTAAATGATCAAATAGTTTAAAAACTCTTTGAAAGTCAATTTGATTTTCTTATTGAAAACTCCAAAGATCAGATCAAAATATTTCTTTAAAATTGGTTCATTGTATCTGACTGAATCTAAATTCTCTAAAAATTTAATCATCTTCCGTTCGTCACCACCAACTCTTTTCAAATTTTCATACTGTCTCACGAGCACTGGGAAATACTTCAATTCTAAAATGATGGAGAAAACGTAATAAATGTCCTCTCTGTTCTCTTCAATCAAAAGCTTTTTAAGATTTTTCCAAAGTGCATATTTTAAAATCAACTTATCGTGAGAAGATGTTTGGCCAATTGTGTTGGTCATACTAGCATTAAGAGGCATGTGATTTAACAACGGATGCCTAAAATCTAGCTTTTTGCAACGCTCAGAGCACCACCTTTGTTCACAATCACTACAGTCCAATCCGCTCATATATCTCGCTAATTTTTCATCACCAATGCTGGAATTGGATGCAGTGAATTTCTCTTTGTTGTTGGGGTGTTCCAACCCGGAATCTTTGAACATTCCTCGATCGTAGATCTTCAACACTTCCCCACATCGACAACAACATTTTCCAATGTCAATTAACTTACAGATCTCAAAAGATGGATTCAATATCAATGGAGACTCAGTATATACCGTCTGCAACTTGTCAAGGTCTCTTTTTGGAGAGATTCTACCATTAGGACATGCTTGAATTTCGAATCCTTTGGGAATTGCCTCGTTCAATACGCTTGGATCGGGATACACAAACGTGAAGGAGGGCAGCGAATGTGTCGATTTCATATGTAGTTAAATGAATAGAGAAATATCTAACTATATTTAATTTATACCCCTAACGATGGTATATGATTCCTGGTTCTGACCGAAGTTCAAAAATACTGAATGTTCACCTCGAATCAAGTTGCCATCTAGTATTGAGGTCGTTTGCCTCAAATATTAGGTAATCCCCCCACAATCACTCTCCCGAAAAATCTAAAAGGATGACTGCCGTTTTTTTTGACTGCTTCCGCTCCGAAGCGTGAACAATAAGGTAGATGGCTAATAAAGCATAGTACCTCCAGAATAAATATTGAGTAAAAACAAAAAGAGAAGAAAATAAACGTGAAATTACGAAAATTACGAAAATTAATAGCTATAATTGAATTTAATGTCAAAGGATTCAAATGGTGGAGTGTAACGACATCAATTAAATATACAGATATATAGGTTGCCAAATGTCTGCTCGGCTGTATCACCCCTTCTATAAGAAGCTTTCAGTTGAGAATCGTGAACTGTCATTCTTTTCTTTCGGGGAATAAACAGTAACTCAAAGTATTTCAAGTCGATTGTTGCTGTTGGATGCTGATACTGAATGCAATTGGCGTTACAAAAGTCTAACAATTTTCCTCTAATTTCTACCTTTATGATAAAAGTTTATATAAACCATAGTACAGAGAATATATCAAGTTGAGTTTGAACGAAATATTATCGGGACCTTGGGGACATTGCAGAACATTACCACAAGCTATTCTGAATGACATGAATCATGTTTAGATTCGGAATGCAGCCACCTAATTGGAACATTAATGATATAACCAAACTGGAACATGATCGACATTATTTGGGATTCTGACAACCACCTCTGAAGTTCTAAAACGTCTGCATAGTCATCTTTGACAAATATTACAGTAAAGTGACCATCATCAGATCCATTACCACCATTCTATCAATATCTGGCAGCTGCATGATGATAATAAGGCCTAAATAAGGATGTAAATTCATCAAAGATATTCCTAATCAGTGCCTTGGATATTAGGGTTCACCAAATCAAGTTTCTATCACAGTGGTTACTGGTTTTGCCACTACCGATTGAGAGTTTTTGTTTCCAAACTACGATGTTGTCAAGGTAAACGTTGTTGGTATACTCTTGTTTGATATCGGGATTACTTATCAGCTAGTTTGAGAGATCAACAACAGCCAACACAAAGGTTATGCAGCATTAGAATTTGGAACAATTTGGACATTGTACAATGTAGTGATAAAGGCTACTAGCAATTATTCATATATAGATACTTGCGTGATAAGCAAAATCTTATATAATATCTTAAAGTGCTATGAAAGATTGAGAGTACATAATCCAACAAATGACATAATATTAACGATTAAGCTTACATCATACACATGTTATTTTTGTGTTATGTGTTATGGCTATCCCCCTGCCATAACATAACATGTCTTTTGCACACCCCTGTCTGCGGTGTGGTGTGAGTCGTGACTCTGACCGAGTACAACTGTACAAGTGGGGAAAATCTAATCGGCCGGCAGGGGTGTGCAAAAAAAAAAATTTTTAATTTTAAACTTGGAAGTCGGTAACTAGTTGCAGGAGTAATTGTTGGGTAGCTCTCTTTTGCCGTATGGTCCAATGATATCACTGGGAGCAACGCAATGGCTAGATATTGCTACTGCAAAGGGAGTAAAACAGTTGTTGATGAGCAACGACCATTAGGTAGTCTAAAGGAACCAATCCTCGTGGCGTGGTTGCTCCTCACTTAGGAGATATAGATCAAATTGCAACCTGCTTCTGGTGTGTGCAACCCTGTTTGACAGGCTAAATCTACAAGTTCCCAGTTGCGAATTGCAATTTAGTCTGCAGTAAGACTCCACCCAGCCAATTGGCCAGAACCGGAGAACAGCCAGCCATCGATTCCAGATTCCAGATCCCAGACCGGAATCAGTGAATTGGTGTTTTCCCCAACGAATGCAAGCAAACAATTGAGTTAACAATTAATTAAAATAGACTCAGGTCGTGAGCGAACCACAGGCGCCCACCTAAATAGGCTAACCAGGCTCTCTCTTAAATCTACCAGCGGCTCTAAATGGCAAATTGGCCCACCGTGCATCCCACAAATCCCACGCGGCGGGAGGACTCAAGAATCACTGCTGCCCGGCAGCTGCCGCTTCCCCGCAGAGCACCCCTGGTGGAGAACTGCCGGCCGTCACAGCTCAGCGGGTTGGTTACATGGGGAGCACGTTGAGCATCGCCTGGAATGGAGTGGAGTTAAGCGTGCAACCTGGACAATCAGTCGTCTCCATTTGACCCCATCTTGGCAAGAGAAAATTGGCTATAAATACCGGTCTATATCCCCTTTCTAAATCACAATTTGTAGCAACAATCTTCTGTTCCTCTCTTCTTTCTTCAGATCAGAATATCATCTTTTCAAACAAAAAACAAATTCTACTTTCACAATGTACGTCCTATAGAGGTTTCTCTATGGAAATTTTGCAAATGTCTTTTCCCCAAGTCCTTATTTTCTTTAATTATGTTGAGTTTTGTCCGATTCACTTCAATTTAGATATAACAACATCATCAAGCTGAACGCTACAATGAGTTAGTTAGATTCCTAATTTATTACGCATTACCGGTGCCTCTGTTGATCCCCTTTGGGGATCGGCGGATTTTGCAAGGCTGAGATTATACGGTTGGAACTTGATCTAGTTAATACTAGCGAAAAGAAAATGCAATGTCCATACTGGAATTGAGTGTGTTGTTTACAGGAGGTCACTCTGAATGCAGTTTACGTGGAGAATTGCTGTGAAAATTTTGCCAGCTTTTGATACCATGTTTTTCTGCTGTGATTTCCTCTGCTCTGAGCTTCTGTAATTTCATATTTGTTCCAGTCATTGTTCTGGTTTGTTTTCATACTAACATGAATTATTTACTTAATTTAGGGCACCAGCATCAGTTCAAGCACCAGTTCAAACTCAATCCAGACAGGATAAAGTTATCAACTTGAAATCCACCAACGTGTTCAATGCTGAATCTCCAATTGCTAAGGCTGTTGCTTCAGTTTATGATTGGGATACTTTCAAGTTTGCTCCAATTAGAGAATCCACTGTCTCAAGAGCCATGACCAGCAGATACTTTGCTGATTTGGACAAGTATGCAGAATCAGATGTTGTTATCGTTGGTGCTGGTTCTGCAGGTTTAAGTGCTGCTTACACCATTGCAAAGGCTAGACCAGACTTAAAGATTGCTATCATTGAAGCTAACGTTGCTGTCGGTGGTGGTTGCTTCTTGGGTGGTCAATTGTTCTCTGCTATGGTTTTGAGAAAGCCTGCTGATTCTTTCATCAGAGATCTGGGTATTGAATACGAAGATGAAGGCGATTATATTGTCGTTAAACACGCTGCTTTGTTCATCACTACTTTGTGTTCCAAGGTTCTAGCTCTTCCAAATGTTAAGTTGTTCAATGCTACCTGTGTTGAAGATTTAATTACTAGAACCACTGACGATGGTCAAACTAGAATTGCTGGTGTGGTCACCAACTGGACTTTGGTTACTATGCATCACCACGATCAATCTTGTATGGATCCAAACACTATCAACGCTAAGGTTATCATTTCTTGTACTGGTCATGATGGTCCAATGGGTGCTTTCTGTGTCAAAAGATTAGCTGGTCTGGGTTTGTTGACAAGAAACCAAATGGGTTGCCTTGACATGAACAGAGCTGAAGACTCAATTGTCAAGAACACTAGAGAAGTCTTCCCAGGTTTAATCTGTGCCGGTATGGAATTGAGTGAATGTGACTCTCACAACAGAATGGGTCCAACTTTCGGTGCTATGGCATTGTCAGGAGTTAAGGCTGCTGAAGAAGCATTGAATGTTTACGAATTGAGAAAGAAGCAAGACGAACAATCTTATTAGATTAATGGCTCTTTGCTTTTAGCGAAACAGTCAGGATATTGTTTTGTTCAATTTTTCAATGTGTATATTCACATAAATGTTCTTTGTCTACCTGTTCTTTGTCTAATCCAACGATAGTTTGGTTTATTTTTGTTTGATTTTTGTGGTCACTATTTTACTTTTTGCTTAGGTATCCCCTCCCTTCCAATCCCCATTTTTTTCTTATTCTTTGGATTTGTTCCCCCTCAAGTCTGAATTTTTTTATTTTATAACATGGATGATATTCAAATTCCCCCAGATTTGGAGATTCTTTTTTTTTCCTGTGTTATTTTTCCCCTTCCCCTTTCCCCCCAAAGCTTTAAGGAAACTTTTTCTTTTTATCCCCAAAGAAGATTAATTTCTTAGTTTTTTTTTAGGATGTCTTTTTGACAGTATATCTTGGTTTCCTTTTTACTTGTTTTTGCTTTGAAGATGTATTTCCCCCGATCATCATCAACTATTATGGGTAGTATTCCTTGAATGATTGTTAATAAGAAATTTGAAGTTTGGATTCCTAAAATTATACTTATATCTGTAGAAGTTTGTTGTAATGCACTGGAATGATAAAAATGATTCCGTGTGTCAATAAAACTTGGAAGAGGGTTAAAAACGGCAGATTGATTAGAGTTTTTGAGCAAGATGTTTTGCGAACACTATGCATGGATGATAATCGTTGAACCCATATTTAAAGTGTGGGTGGGCAGGCCATCACTCATTTAGTAGAGATCTCTGCCACTTATAATCACGCGCTTGATAATTTCCATCAAATTCTTATTCTAGAGGATCATTTGGACAGTTAAATGTAGAAACAGTGATAGTGCACCTCCGTATGTACGATATTACTGGGAAAACTGGTTTGAAAAGGGGTCATTTTTGATTTTGGGGATATAGAGTATATCATTTGATAGATCTGTGGTAGAATAGTAGACTATTAACTTTTCATGGGAAACAAATAAGAATTGTATCTCATTTCAGCGCATCTGAATCAGCAATTTTGAAACATCTCAGTAATTTGTGCATATTTTTATACAAACAGATATAGACTTGTGCAAGAATATGCACAAATTACTGAGGATATGAATCTTATTTGTTTCCCATGAAAAGTTAATAGTCTACTATTCTACCACAGATCTATCAAATGATATACTCTATATCCCCAAAATCAAAAATGACCCCTTTTCAAACCAGTTTTCCCAGTAATATCGTACATATGGAGGTGCATAATCAAAGTTGATATGACTACTTAAAAACGAGGTTTATGCAAAAATATGCACAAACGAACTTCTTAGAGCCGCGTGAAAATAACAACGATAAAATCCATATTCTCCTTCAATGTCACATTTAAAAGAGATGTCACTCACAGGTATTTAATCATTCGATAATATCCATCAATAATTGAAATATTCAAATTTTAGATGAACATTTATTTTAGCTGTAGATGTAATTGTAGAAGTAAGAGCAAAAAATGGAGAACTTGAAGGAGGAAATATTGTCCAACGACCAATCATTTTCAATAGTACAAGCTGCTTATTTACTAAGTTTGTGAAATAATAAGCAAGATTGAAATAATCTTGAAGTGGATATATGATTTAGCTTATATATATGATAAAAAGATATCAAAAGAAAACGAACAAGTTCAAAATGAACAGATGGCGGAAAACAATCCAACTCAACAATTATTGGATACTTATTTAATAGTATTTAAAAAAACAAAAACACAATTTCCTAAAGAGCACCAAAGCCAAACGAAACAAAAACAACAACAAAACAAATGAGCACAAAAGCGAAAAACATAAATCACATCGTTCTAAGACCACTTCTGTAACCCTATGAAAAAAAAAACCGAAAAGAAGAAAACAAAAGGGCGAAAAGCAGTCGCAAAGAAAAAAATTAAAAGTCAGCATAGATAAAAACAAATCCAAAGAACACACAAATGTAGAAAACAAATCAAATCAAAGCAAAGAAGAAAAACGGAGCACTCAACTGATAGATAGGTTTATATATGGACATTAACTCTTATTGATTCCATCATCTTGCCCGCAGAGGAATAGAAATTTGATGCAGTATTTTCCACATCTTTCATCAATGTGTGGACGTTGAATGAAGTCAAAACACCAAACTCTCTGTAAGCGGGCTTCAAGAACGAAGGTAGCGCAATATTCGGATGGTTTGTAATCGCATAATTAATTATAATGGATAGCAAACCTATTCCTAAGGAGATCTTCAGCATCAATGAAAGATTCTTATTTCTTAATATCAACCATGCCGACTTCTTCTTTGGGTTGGAAGGGGCAGATGCGGCCGTTGTATTTGAAGACTTCTTGGCTTTAAGTGCAGCAAGTTCCTTTGCATTCTCGATCTCTAGTTGATCATGTTGTTCCTGTATTTGCAGGCGGAGAATCTCAGAATCACAATTATGATTCTTCAAAACGGAGTATTTGGAAATCCTAGAAATGAGGCTCAAAGATGATGGAGGGTATAGATTCAAGTATTTTAAACTTAGCTGAAGGATATTGTAAATTTCTAGATTAGAATCAATGGAATTAGTCGAATTAAGATTGTTGTTTATCAAATTGTTCAAAATTGCATGGATAAAGTCCTTGTTATAAAATTCAATCTCATGAACAGACAGTGACTCATCGATTAAGGTGTCATCACTGGAAAACGACTTTCCAGAGAATTCATCCAAATCATTCATAATGTCATCTTTGTAATAAAGTAGTATCGAGGCATATATATAAATGATCAAGCTAGGGCTGTTGTGGACTAAAACAAAATCCCAAATCAAACATAGATCATCAAATTTGCTCAAATCATGAGAAAATATTGAAATTACAGAACTCAATGCATATAATGGTTGAATCGAACCAATTATTTTATAGAATTTGCAGTCAATTTTCTCTAGCAATTCGGATATGAGGTTTAACTGCTTAACAGTGGATTCTATGTTAGGTAACATATGATCTCTCAAATAAGTCAGAGTGAGCTTATGTAAAAATTTGAAAGCTAATTCATCATCATCAAAGATCAAAACAGCAACAGTGGCTACATCATGATAACCTTGATAGTAGTTCAAATCTGGTGTAGTTCTCAGAGTTCGAACTATTAAATTATTCAATCTGTTTCTCAACGCATTCAATTCAAGTGAAGTGATACCCTTTGGAAAATAAACGAACGATCTATCAACATCTTTGAGGACTTGATCTTCCTCTTTGTGTTTAGGCAACTCTTCCCAGTTAGCTGTAACTTCATCTGACTTCTCTTTCTCATCAATATTCAGAGTGTCGGTGCTACTTGCCGTTTCCAAATTGTTATCATCGATAGCAGTGGTGGCAGAATCCTGTTCACGGGATAGTCCAATTAACTCGGGCCAAATGACAGATCTTAATTCTTTATTTAATAATCCGTTTCTGGTAGTTGCTAAAACTCTCAACAATTTAATGTCTTTGAATATTAAAGCAGTATTCAAACTTTTGACTTTCAAGTTCAAATTTTCTTTAGATAGTGGTAGTTCATTAAAAATGGAGTTTCCGACATCACTGAACTCCATCTCGATCCATTCTGGATGTCCGTATGTGGAACCGTTCATTGGTTTGGGTTGGGACTCAATCACTTCAACATCGCAAGAGCTCATATTGAATTCAAATGTGTTTATTTGCATCAAAAAAATCGGTGGGTTAATCTAATTATTGAACTGTCCAGACACTACATATACATTGGTATACGTATGAAAGCTAATGAAGGGTCTTTGGAAATCTATTGTTTACCGGCGGTTACCATATAACTTAATACAAATGATCAGGGTTGTAGCTTTTGTATAGATTATCTGGCAAATGGGGTGTTTTTTTTTGTTTTTTTTGCTGTTGAAATACAAACAATCTATAGGATGCTCGTTGGAATGCTTTAATAGAGAAGAAAGAAAGGTAGATGGATGAAAACAGGTTCTGCAAATACAATCGCAACCGGTTGATCCAACAATGGGGTTGAGTAGTATTCTGAATATTTGAATGGAACTGGGATAAGAATGGTTTAAGAAGGCGTCAGTCACTAGTACAGACACTTGCCGTTCCTAATGCAAATTAACATTCAAACAGAATTGATATTGCCCTAAGAGACATCACGAGCCTCAAAGACGAAAATGAATTAGCAATTTCGAATCTACGCAACGCAATTGGTGCAAGGAAGCATCACTTGAGATCGCGCTATTGCGCGCGATAGAAAAATTGACCCCGGGCATGCCCTTCTAACACAGCCATGCATGCGGCCTCAACCTTCTAATTATGAACTGGCCGGAGCTATTCCTAGGCTGGAGTGAAGTGCAATAGGGGCTGTTGGAAGGGGAGGATACAAGGGAAGTTAGCATATCTTTGAGCTTTGGGATGCTGAGAGAGTGTAAGAAGAGTGAGCTTGAAATTGGAAGGCGTATTGGCGGTGGCCGATTCAGCGACGTTTACAGGGCGTCACATTCTATCGTTGGAGCCGAATTGGCGGTCAAGATCACAGAACCAGATGATGATAGACCTCCACATAATAGCAGGAATGAATTGAAAATTTTGAAAAAGCTGAAGTGCTCTGTTCACGTAGATGGATATTCGGGTCATGTGGTTCCACTGCTAACTTGGTTCCAGGACTCCATTGAAATTGGTCTCGTCTTTCCTCTGTATGAGTTCGACCTTTACAAAGTAATGAAGTATCACTCGAAAAGGAGGACTGCATTTCAATCTGATGGATCGATTGAAGTGACGTACCAAAACACAATTTCAGAAGCACAAATAAAACAAATTTTTGTAGGTTTGTTGAAAGGATTGAGCTTTATCCACTCCAACGGGATAATACACAGAGATATCAACCCGAACAACATCATGTTCCGATCGTTGGACACTCTGGAGCCAATCATTATTGATTTTGGGATCAGTTACGCTTTACCGAATAACCATGGACTTGAGTCGCCGGATGACAAGATAACTGACGTTGCAACCAGCTACTTCAAGGCACCCGAATTACTAATGTCTGTTAGAAATTACTCCGAGAAGATTGATATATGGTCACTCGGTGTTGTTGTAATGCTTCTAGCCAGTAAAACAGGGAAACTTCCATTTGATGACGATGCTCAACAGAGTGATCTGGCGTTAATTGCCTCGATATTTAATACCTTTGGTTCTCCTTCTAAGGACTGGCTAGAAGTCAAAGACTCTAGATCGTTCAAAGCCATGAATCAGCATTTCTTTAAGAAGGATCCGAAACCACAATCACTGGTGTTACCTCTACTCAAAGATGATAAAACAATAGATACTTTTAAGCAGATGATGGTATTCGAGAGCTCTAAACGTTTGAGTGCGTCGGCTGCCCTGGATCATCTAGCATAAAAAAATGATACTACACTTTGCAATAGCTCACTTCTTTGTCTAATAAAACACAATAATAATTTGCATTCTTCGATATATTTCCATACTATAAACAAATTTGAAATCGAACATAACAATAAAAAGGAAATAAAAACATAAAATATAAAATATATACAGTACAGCAATTTAGGCAAAAGCTGATTAGGATTGATCTTTCAACAGCTCAGCCAACTTCTTCTCCGAATTAGCTATAACTCTCGTACTACCTTCAATCTTACCAGCAAGGTATTGTAATCTTTCCTTGAATATTTTAGTATCTCCAATAGCTCTGAATTTTGACAATTCATCTTCCCATTTAGCAATCCGTCCAGTCTCAAATTTCACAAGGTAAGTCAAATGATCTGCTTCAAAGGAGCTATAGAGACTCTTGTCGTTCACCATTGTTTTAAAGGCAGTTCTATAAATTGGCTTTGCAGGTTTGACCCATTTAATCATCCCTTTTTCTCTGATGAGAGTGATTAATTCCGCATTTTCCATTGCAGCTAATGCTTTGAAAGTCTCGGTTTTGAAAAGGGCATTACCAAACAAATCTTGATAGCGGACCTGATCCTGCTCAGCAAGTGCTTTTATTATCAGCCAAGCCTGTGATGCAGAAAATCCTGCGTCCGACTTATATAATGCCGAATCTGTAGCAGACGCTTGTGAGATGAAAATCTGACCTAGTTGCTCAATAGATTGAGTGACAATACCAGTTAATGCTTCTGCAGGACTTTCGCCACCTTTGATTCTTCTGGTAAACATTTGTAAATCTGACATACGTCCACCGAAAGGCTTGATAGCTTCAAACAATTCCAATCTGTTCTTCTCATCTTGCACCCATTTCAACGTATGCTCGTCATGTTCCAATTGGCCTTGGATGTAACTTTCGGCTGATGTCATAGAGGCATCAGAAAGCATGCATCTTTTGAATGGAGGACTTGGTAATGATCTAGACAAAACCTGTAATGAACCAACATCGTCGGTAATGAATATCACATGAGCAACATTTAAAGCAATTAGGTTAGCCGCCCAGTCAGCGATCTCTTGGTAGATGAAAGAGTTAGGGTTGCCTGCTTTTCTTGTCGCTTGATATCTATCAATAACAATGACTGGTTTTTGTTCAGGATTTTGTTGTAAGTAATCTTCTTCTTTCAAAGTAGTTCCAATATCCTCTTCTGATAAGTTGCGATACTTTGACAACGCAATATCTCTAACGACATTTGAAGCTAGAGAAAGTATATTTCTGACTTGTGATTCCTTAGATTCACTGAGGCCCGATTTTTGACCTGTCAGCCCTTGGACAATCAAATCGACAAAAGATGAAACCGAGTTTAACCAAGAAAACACAGGGAAGTAACCAACTTCATCTGCAAAGCGGGAAAGAAACTCTGTCTCTTTTCTTGCTTTGAGAATGTTATCACAGTCTATATATAAACAATTTTCCCTGTCATTCAAAACGTGATCTTCAATCAAATTTCTCTTTCCTGAACCTCTAGGACCTTGCACCACAATGAAAGAATTGACATTCTCTTCTAACCACAGTGAGACCTCCTTAATTTTGTCCTCCCTCTCTGTCCATAATGAGGAATAATTGATATTTCCTGTCTGTCTGTCATTGGAAAAAGACAATAAGCTGTTCATTCTTTGCCTAGTAGAACCCCAAAGCTGCACGACTTGCTGGTAATAGTAATTCTTATGCAATGAGTAAGCACCCGTTATCTTCTCATAAATGAACATATATCTGATTGGTTCAAAAATAAGAACAGCCACACCAGCCAAAAGTGCAATTATCAATGGAATCGCAATTCTTGAATGTTTGCCAATAAAGTCAGACACCATATTCACCTTAATAATCTGTTCATATTGAATATGAATAGTTGTCTGGCCCACGGTAGTTCCCGTTAAGCAATGTCTTGCTGCAATTGCAGATCTCAATGAACGATAAAGAACTTTAGCTGATCTTGGGACATCCTTTGAATCAGGTGCTGGTGGAATGATATCATTAATTTTTCCGTACCTTCTAAATAGCAAGTATAAGTTCTCCTGTGATAGGTCAGGTCCTTCATAGACGATCTTCAATCTTGAACTTGGATATCTTCTCAAATCTTCAATCCAAGGAACACCTTTCACTGCAAAACATCTTGGATGGAAGATATAACTAAATATTCCCTTTCCTTGCTTGCTTTTAACATTTTGAATGATTATTTTGTTGAACTCTTGAACGTCCATTCCAACAGGAACTTTAAATCTTGCAAAAGCGCTTCCATCTCTCAAAACTGCAGTAAATTTCGTGATTTCTAATGGAACTTGTTGCGCTTCAGAATCTCCCTTAGCCAACTGTAAAACCCGCTTTTGCGTTCCTTCTACAGACATATCGTAAACTAGAGGAGCCAGTAAATATTTGATATCATATTTATTCGATTTGAATGGAGTGATGTGATCAAAGAATATCAACGATTCTTGTGTCTCTTTCAAAATGACACCAGTATTAGAAACATCGTCATCCTCACCAGCATCTGTCTCCTTTAAGATTGCTTCTTCTGAAATGAATCTTGTAGTTTGCTTGTTAACCGTCTTGAATGCCACAGCTGGCAAAACTCTTGGGAGCACCCTCCTGGAAGAGCTCAAAAGAGAGAATCCAAAGAGAAGTCTCGGTGAATTCATGATCGTGGGCCTGCTACGTCTGAGATACGAAAGTGAAGGTACAAGGAGAATAGCAACCTCAGGGGGCAGCTCCTTCCACCTCAACTTGAAGCCCACTCCCGGGCCTAAGGTGTTGCCTCTTCCAGGGCGCGCCTCACGTTCTTCACTGCCTCGATTGTCTCCGCTGTACCCGATCGACGCAGGTGATTGCGTCGGACATTCAAAGACCAGAAAGTACGCGTCTCGCAAGTGAAGCTAAAAGCTGTTTGTTCGGTCAAGTATATCATGCTGATTGTTGGCACCGCAGTTAATGGGCCTTAAAACATAAGGTCAGGCCATCTAGTATATTGA
This sequence comes from Ogataea paraovalis, assembly GCA_030565405.1. Lineage (NCBI taxonomy): Eukaryota > Fungi > Ascomycota > Pichiomycetes > Pichiales > Pichiaceae > Ogataea > Ogataea paraovalis. Next base: position 21,177 of record JAJMBU010000068.1, read on the forward strand.
AAATGATTCCAACGACACCAATGAGTACAAAGAGCGATCAGGATGGTCCTCACCGTGCACCAACTTCCACGCCAGCTGGCAAAGCACACAATCGTCTGGCACCTCAGGGTGATGAACTCAACTTGTTTGACAGATTGAGAGATTCATATGTTTCCCAACTCATACCCTTAATGAACGATGTATTATCCAAGTTGGGGGAATTGGATAGATCACTAGAAAATACAGCCGCAATTGGTAAAGAGTTTACAGGATTGCAGAACATCTGGAGTGCATTCTATGATCCTGTACAGTTGGAGAGCTTAAGACGGGAAGAACAGGGGGAAAAAGAGAGACAAGAAATATATGACAAAGCTAACTTCTCAGCTACTCCAAGTAGCATTCTTGTGTCTGAAACGGGTGATGATGCATTGAATGGACAGGATGCTAAAGATAATAACGAAGCAAAGGATAGGACAGGCACAGACGTAGAGAATGATGACGATCAGGAAGTGGAGAATAGCTTTCAATTTGAAGGACGCATGAGTAACATTAATCCAAATTAATGACATTTCGCTACTCAGATAATAAATGTGACGAACTTGGTATTAAGCCAGTATGAGGGTTTTGGTTTGTGTATTATATTAGGGTTTTTAACTATTTTGTACAATATAATAATTTTAATAGGTATAATGAAATTTGAGGTAAAGAAAAGCTGCTTAAAATTATATATAAATAGAACAAGTAGGAACTATGAATAGTAAAATGAGGAGGTACAAATTTATTAAAAGGTGATTATGAATTATGCACATGTAGAGAAAGACAAAAACAAACAAACACACACAAATGTTTAATATTGAGTGGTTCCGCTCACAATCACATCATTTATCTTCAAAATCATTCTTGTCAACTGTGTGGCCAATAACAACTGCTGTCTTTTACCCATCAAAGTTTCAATAACAAATAATTGCTTCATATCATTGTTATCATTACCCAAACAATCGACACCCAAATGTGAATTACCCTTGGTGACGTGTTGGGCTTTCAATGAAGTCAACACCTCAATTGCGTTCAAACCAGAGTTTTCAGCAAGTGACATAGGAATGACATCTAAAGCTTGAGAGAATGCTCTAAATGCGTATTGGTCAATACCCTTTTGCTTGTCTGCCTCTTCCATGACTTTCAAAGAGCATGAAATTTCAGCAGATCCACCACCATACACGATTCTGTTATCTCTGATCAAGTTACGCACCACACATAATGAGTCATGCAAAGCTCTGATAGACTCGTCCACCAACATTTTATTCGAACCACGGATCAACACAGTAACGGCACGTGGGTTATCGGTATGTTCAAATACAAGCATTCTATCTCTGGTAGTACCAAATTCGATCTCGCTCACCTTACCCGCCTTTCCGAGTTTACTAGCGTTCAAATCTTCAAATCTTGGCACAATTCTACCATTTGTGGCAATTGCAATGCTTTCGATTTCAGATCCACCGACCCATCTAATAGCTGGAAGATCGTTGGACAGGAGTAAGTGGTTTGCCTCGTCATCGAAACCCCACTGGCAGACGACTAAATTGGCACCTGCCTCTTTAAGTGACTTGATCATGGATTGGAATTGATCATGTTCGTAAGTTTGTAAGTTTTTAAATTCATCCACGGTGGAAACTTCCAACTTATGTTTGGTCTTTGGCTTAGGAGGCTCGAATGGACAAGTTAGAATGGCAATCTTGGCATCTTCAACAACCTTTGGCATTTGAGGATGAGAAAAATCTTTGTCAATTATAACACCTTTAATAACCTTGGAGTCACCCAACGATCCACCCATTTTACCTTCAACTTTAATCAATTCAAAATCAACATCCTTTCTCTCTAAATCGGCAACATTTAGAATAGTTTCCACGGCCATCTTAGCGAATTGATCGTGACATTTAGACACGATCTTGGATCCCAATGATGTTTTTGCTGCTTTGAATAATTCGGATTCCGGTTGTAAATTTTCTTCCAAGTCACTGAAGATCTTGACCTCATCAGCAATCGTGTCTAAGTTGGCCACAGCGATCTTACAAGCTTTCTCAAATCCATGGGCGACCTTGATTGGATGAATACCCTTTTCGATCAATTCTAGAGCTTGGTCCAATAACGCACCAGCCAAAACCACCACACCGGTGGTACCATCCCCAATTTCATCATCTTGTGACTTACTCAACTCCACTAACAACTTTGCAATTTCGTTACTTAATTCCATTTGGGATAGGATGGTGGCACCGTCGTTAGTGATGTTGATGTCTCCATCAGGCGAGATAAGAATCTTGTCTAGACCTCTAGGTCCCAAAGATGTTTTCAAAATAGAAGACACCTGTCTAGCTGCTAAGATATGTGACTTGACAGCTTCGATACCGTGGGATCTCTTCTTTGAACCTTGATCTCTGACAATAATGAAAGGTCTTCCGTTCTCGTCTTGAGCGACGATTGCGTTGGACATGTCTGGCATCTCCATCATCTGTTGTTGTCCTGCCATTTTGCCTATATAAAAGTTGACTTGTATACTTAATTTGTAAAACTATTTATTGCAGCTTTCCTGTATAGATGGCGATCCACTTTTTCAACGGTGAACACGCCGTCCTTAATAGCGACGCCAAACTGGAGCTCCAGCCAAAGTCAACGAGACACGGAAATTTTTTTCTATCTGCTGAACCGTGCAAGGATTTCTAGCGATTGAAAAAAATCTTTTTTCAAGCTTTAGATTAAATTTATTAAACCTGATTTAAAGAAAAAAAATTCTTTTAATGATATCTAAAATCTTTTTGCTACAGGTTCACTTTCCCTTTCCAAAAACACTTCTCAAAGGCGAAACCTGGTTGAAGATGTCTGTTGTTGGATCGTTGATTTTTTGCACGGATTGCGGTAACTTACTTGATTCCATTACAAGCAAGCCTTCCATTGAATGTCAACTATGTCATAAAGAATACTCCAGTAAAAGTTTTGCAAATTTGAAGGTCGTCACCCACACAGCTCACGATGCATTTCCATCAGCGTTGAAATCCAAGAAGTCATTGGTGAAGACTAGTTTGAAAACCAGTGAAGTGGAGGAAGGTGCCACTATCAAAGAAAAGTGCCCTCAATGTGGTCACGATGAAATGCAATACCACACATTACAATTAAGATCCGCGGATGAAGGTGCTACCGTCTTCTACACTTGTACGTCTTGTGGTTACAGATTCAGAACAAATAACTAGTGTAAGTTTTGCACTGTTGTATCATACGATTTTAGTTTTCCGATTTGTCATGAAATGTTTTTTACTTTTCCTTTATATTGTTCCTGTCTTCCTTTTCATTCGAGAACATCTACTCAGTATTGGCTTTTTTTACCTTCCCTAATTGTACTATATATATATAGAGTGATATAGATAATATATTTATCAATCTACACATTTATTAATTACCATTTCAAATGAAACATATTAATGACCTGGGTCGGAGCATTTGTTCAATTAGATGGTATACTTGCCAGCATGCACTCGTTGAGATAGAGCCCAAAAATTAATGAGGCAGCAATAGGACAGGAGTGAAAAAATAACGAAAAGAAGTAGCAACTCACAAGACACAATAAAAGATATAGCAAACTAAAAATTCAAGAAATGATTCATAAAACGGAAAGGCATAAAAGATTGATTTTGTTAAAAAGAAAGAAAAACAAAAGACTAATTAGAGATAAGGATTTAAACAGCTGCATACTCAACCTCATTAGAGTTCTCGTACTCATACATATCCAGAGCAACCACAGCACTTTCTCTGACAACATCATCCTTGTCATTCAAGTAGCCTTTCAAGATAGGCAACACTTCATCGGTTGCGATCGAACCCAATGCTTCGGCAGCTTCGTGTCTAACCATACCAGCTTCATTACTATTGCCCAACACTTTGATTAACGATGGAACAGTGACAGGATTAGACAGTTGACCAAACACATATGCAATTTCATGCTTGAATAGTGCTGATGGATCATCAAACCCACTGGCCAACGCCAAGCAAGCTTCATCGGTGCCAATGTCTCTCAATCTGAACATGGCTCTGTATCTTTCAAATAAGGATTTGTCTTGGTCGTTCAAGATCTGTTTCAACTTTTCAATCTTCTCACCTTCTTTGTTATCAAGGGCCATTGGTGGGGCCGGGTCGATGGAAGAATACAATGACGTTTGCAAGTTTTCGGTCTTTGCCTTTTCAGAGTTTTCCCAGTGAATTCTCTCGATGGCTAATTCACACGTTTGTCTAATTTCGATCATTTCGGTATCATCGTTATAATATTTTTCCAACAAAGGTAGAGAGTCTTTGTCACCTAGAGCACCCAAAGCTTCGGCAGCCTCATGTCTCACCATGCATTGTTGGTTTAGATCCGTCAAAACGTCCCTCAATATTGGGGCGGCTTCGATATTTTTAGTTTGCCCCAACACATATGCAACTTCGTGCTTTAATAACTCGGAATCATCTTTGAAACATTCACCAATGTAAGAGAGGGCAGTCAAGGCTTCTTGTGGTTTGGTTTTAAACTCTTCTCCAACTGATTTCAAAAAGAATAGGGCTCTGAATCTGTTGGCGAGCTTGACATCTCCACTCTTGTTGATTAGGATGTCTCTTAAAGTATCTAGACTAGCTTCTTCGGTGATGTCGTCTTGAATTTCAGGCATGACGGGTGACGTGGGTATTAATAACTATCGAAACTATAGCTAGGAGTGGAATCAAAGGAAATTGAAGGGAAAGGAAGAAAAGAAGAGTAAAGATGGAGAGTAGGCCAGCATGCGATTTGTGGTCTGAGATGAGATAGCTGAGTCCAGACCCCTGGAAACGCACTAATTGAAAAAAAAAAAAAAATTATTGATGAAAAAAATTTCACTATATATATATGTTGACTATATAGTATAGACTATAGTCAAGTTAAAGCCGAAAAGTCGCACAATGAGGTCGATCGACTTTCAACCGACGTCGATCCTGGAATACTGGAAGTGGAAGACTGGAAACTTACACCGCCCGGGCAGCGACGCCGTCACCTTTATAAATTATAACTGGCTTGTAGTATATATATATATGTCTGTGTCACCACTTGGGTGGAAAGGTGTTCAGCCAGTCTGTTCTACCCCTTTTTTGCAACCATTGACAGCTTCGCTATATCTTTAAATAGATTTATATATTTGAATATACAATGTCGTTTCATGCATTGCCTGATCTTGCCCCAATTTCAGTTTTAAATAAACTGTCGGGCTCAGAGCTAGTGTTGCCACTGGTTTCCATCGGTAACATCTCTCAGCTCGCTATCGATCTACTCATCCACAATCTCCCAGATGCTAAATTGGTTGGAAGATTGGATGATTTTTACCTATATCCATTTGCATCACCGGTCGATTACACGCTGGACGATGGCGAGGACACGAAGAAAGGTATCAGTTCCGCCCTTGAAATCTACTACAGCGAATCCGAGAATCTCACATTATTACAGCAGAGATCTCCAATTCTACCAGGATTCACTTCTAAATTTTTGAACGAACTGATACAACCATTCATTAAAACGGTGCAATTTCGCAAAGTGTTGATCTTACAAAGTAGTGACCAAGGGTTGAAGGAAGATAAATACGCAGACAACCGTTTCCAGATCTGGTCTAACGATATAAGCAAGAACTTTGAGCTTCTAGAAATCAAAGAGAAGAGCTCAATTGGAACCGTTGCTGACTCTTCAGATATTTCAAATGTTGGGGATTGTCTAGTGAATATATTGAACAATGTACAATCAGCATCGATGGAGAAAACCACAACATCGGTGTTCGAAGTGATCAAAAGTCTGAATCCAGGGTCCGTCAATCTTCAAGAAAAATTGGAGACTCTACCTTCTCAGATATCACCAGAGTTGATTATTCTATCCATTTTCGTATACGAAGGTGACAATTCGAACGACGCAGAGTTACTAGCGAGCAAAGTGCTGAAGTTGAGCAATATCAAACAGGTTGAAAACTGGTCGAAACCAAAGTCTTGGCTCGGTGTATACGGTGACAAGGCAATTCCAGTGGGCATGGAGCACGGTTTGTACACCTAGTCGGTCAAGTGCCCGTGTGTATGCATATGAATGTATATATAGATAGTACTATGTGTAGCACCAATACAGAAGTCACAAAAGTCACCAAAGTAACAAAACTCACCGAAAGTAACCGACGCGTCGCCGGTGTACCGCGAAGTCGACGTCGACGCCCGCTGGCAGCCAACTCTTCAAGGGCTCAGTTCCACTTCAACTGCAAACTGGTCTTCACTGATTCATTGATTCATTCATGTAAAACAACTATTTCTTTTTTGACTCACACTCAGCTCACATCAGTTCTGCTATCAGATTTTTGTTTTTTCGTGTTTTGTGATCTTCGAATTCAACTGCATTTGCTGTGCTTGAACAGATATCCAATTGCTTGTCTACGTATACAAGGAAGACGGCGAGAAAACTATAGCTTTTTACATTTTTGCATTTTGCTCCGATCTGATTGACACCTGTTATATACTCCATTCGAATACTTACTATAGGGTCATTCCTAGATATTTTATCTGTATACACAAGGGCAGAAATCAAGATTAATTAAAACAACCCGAATCTGAAATCGCAGTCACTGATACATTTCTGTACATATCAAGTATAAAAAAAGATGGATTCTATGGCTGGCAACGATGTCAACCTAATTACTAGATTGCTAGCTGATGCTGCTGCTGAAGCTGAAAAGGAAAAGCAAACTCAGAAAGGCACCAAGAAAGACACATCTGTTGTGGAACATATTGATCCTCCTCCTGAAAATTTGAAAGAACAAGCTAGGGAAGAATCGTTGACATACAAATCTCCGATACCACGTAGACCCAAAATCCACGTATATATACCTGATTTCCTAGTTTTCTTGGCTGGTTCACCTTTAGTGCCAGAGTCCTCTTCTTTGAAGCTTCCAGATCCTCAGTTCTGGAGAATGAACACAAGAAGATTACCATCAAATCAACTTCACTCCAATGGCAGATATAATAACTCTAACAATCATAACCAGAGATCTAGTGACTCTAATGGAATCAACAACTTCAATAATTCTAAGAATAATAAAAAAGACAGAAAAAAATCCAATGGTAGAGAATCAACGAGAAAGGAAAGGTCAGATATTAAATCGAAGAAGCAAGACTTTAGATCTCATTCTTTAGAAGAATCTTACGAGGAAGATGATACACCAGAATGGATGCTAGAAGATGATCAACCTACAGGTAATTCCATACAAGATTTTGAAAGATGGAGATTGAAAATGAGAATTGAGACAGCAAAGAGAAATGGAGACGAGGTTTCTGAGTCAGATTTGAAGCAGTACGAGGCTATTTGTAATATGAATCCAAACAACTCTTCACAAGAAGCGGGATCAAATCCAACGGCTCCAGCGGTCGAGGAGTCAGTAAAGCTGTCAAACGACTCGATCGAGTTCAATTCTTCAGCACCGATTCCGTTTGCCGATCTAACTTCAAGAGCAGTGCCGGACTCTGGTAGCTCTAGATTTTCAAACTTTTTTACTGTGCCAGCTCCTGAGCAAGCTATCAAGAAAGATGTTGGTGGTTCGTCTAGATTGATGTCATTGTTGAACTCTGATTCTACAGATTCCGACTCAAATGCTAAATCGAAATCACCAATTCGAGAGAGACCAACATCCGCTTCCAATGCAACACCTGGATTTTTCCCAGTACAAAATCAAAACCCGGATGCTAGCTCGCAAACAGCTAATGATGCATTTTTCAACTCTTTGTTGTCTAAAGTTGGACCGCAAAACGGTTCCTCTCTAGCACCCGCTAATCCAATGATGTCGATGTTTGGAAGCACACAAACAGGTGTTGTTACTCCACAGCCTATTCCTGTTCAGCTACCACAACCAAACTTGAACATTCTGCAGTCACAGTATCAACCACAATTACAACAGCAACCACAGCAGATGAAGAAAGAGGGAATGTCGCCCCAACAGCTTGCTGCACAAGACTTATTTGCTCAGTTACAAAAACAGCATTCTTCTTCTCCACCACAACAAGTTCAGCAGAAGTCAAACCAACAACCTCTGCAACAACAACGCCCAGGTCAGCCACAGCTACCATCACCACAACAACAACAACAGCAGCAGCCACATCAACAACAACTGCCACCTAACTTGAAGGGCTACCAACAATATCAACGTCCACAACAGGCTCAAAATCAACAGCCTAGTGGCCTGCCTCAATTCATGAACCCTCAGAACTTCACGCTCCCTCAATATCAAAATGGACCACATAACGCTGCTGTTCTAGGCCTGCCCCAAGGAATCCCACCAGGAATGCCCCCATTAGGCCAACAACAACAGATGCCTATGCACCCTTCAAATCAGCAACAGCCTCCTCCAGGATTAATGTTTCCTTATCCACAGATGCGTATGCCACAACACGGAGTTGTTGGAGCACCTCCTTCTGGCTTTATTAATCAATTGCCACCAAATATGATGCCACCACCGCCACTTGGTTTCATAGATCAGCTTCAAGGTAGACATGGACAACCTGGAATGATCGTCCCAGGTCAGCAACAACAGCAAAATCCTACTGGTCGTTGATTTGATGTGTTGGTTGATGTCTCTCTTTTATCAATGTCTTTTGTCTTCCTTTTTACATGTCTGCTTCATTTATTAATTTATTTTTGAGGAGTCAAATCTGTAGGTTCAATTTTAAAGATTTCTAGGTTTTTCTTAGATTAGTTTTGAAATTGTCGACTACAACTATGTACCAAAAAAAATAAAGAAATGGAAGACTAATATGCGTTAAAAGTAGTTAAATAGTAATTCTATAATACACGGGAAATCTTGATTACACAATTCAAAATCTGGATCGACTCATCACAGCCACTACTCAACTTAGAATCCGTTTCAAACAATATTTGAGAGATTTTGTTTTTCTGAGTATCGTTCAAACTCAACGATAAATCCACCTCGTCACGTTTAATGTCCCCCGATCCACCACCAGATCCTAAAAGCAATCTATCATGTAGGGAATTCACGATCAACGATGCATTGTATCCCTTTTTAAACACTTCCAAGTCCAAGAAATTGAGTATGGAGTCCAATTTACTGGATTGCGCAACGTTCAACAACTCCGATAATTTAGAGGTAGGTAAGAATCCGAACAACTCCCTAATTTGGTCACCTGTAGTGATGGTTAACTGTTCCTCTTTTTCATCATCGTCATCGTCATCAATCATAACCACATCATCGTCATTAGGGGTGATCAATAGCTTGTTCAATGACTGTAGAAAGTTTATCGCCCGTCTCAAATCACCTTCGCTAATATTCAAAATTTCTTTCAAAACTTCATCTTTGTTACCGATCTTGACATTTTCAGCATCACAAATGTATCTCATTCTTTCTAGGGAGTTTTCTGAATCCAAAGGTTTGAATCTGAACTTGGAACATCTGGAAGCCAACGGATCGATGATTCTCGTGATGTAGTTACAAATTAAGCAAAATCTGGTGATTCCAGAATAATTCTCCATGGTTCTTCTCAATGCTGATTGTGCGTCTGAGGTCATAGAATCTGCCTCGTCCAATATAATCAGCTTATAAGGCGGGCACGGATAGTTGGCTAAATCTTCTGCTGTTGGGTTTGTATTTGACAATCTAGCGAAAGTTTTAATCTTCTCACGAACGATGGAAATACCTCTTTCATCAGAAGCGTTTAATTCCAACACTCTAGATTTAAACAAACTAGGCCCATACAATTCCTTGGCCATTGCTAGAATTGTTGACGTTTTCCCCGTTCCTGGAGGTCCATAGAATAACATGTGTGGTAAGTTAGACGTTTCGAGGTTCTTCTTCAAAACATGGACTGTGTGGGTTTGGGATGACACGTCGTCTAATTTTTTGGGACGGCTAGATTAAACCGGATTATGATATCGTATCGATATGTTAGTATGTCGAAACATAGATTTCTAGTGAGTTTAAAAAAATCAGCGATAGATAACGTACTATTTCTCGACCCATGGCATCCTTTCGAGTCTCTCTTCTTTAGTTTGTATGATCGAAGGCTTTGGATCCTTCGATCTCCCCATTAGTAGATCTGCAGCAGACATGCTGATTACAGTTTCTCAATTGATATAAGTATAATTATAGAAAGGCAAATTCCCCGCTATCAATTGTAAGAGTAGCAATCACATCCAGCACTGAAGAAAGAGAGAGAGAAGAAAAACTGAAGAATGAGACGGATCTGATCGCAAAATGGTTACGCGTCTCGCGGCTTCAACTCTTCTCAACGTTTCTTCAGCTTGAAGCTGCTGGCTGCTGCTTCTGTTGCTTGCAACATTTGATTCCCATACACACAAAACAGTATGTCTGAGGCAGTGGAAACAGATCAAACATTGGCAATGGATGTGGTGACTGTGTCAGATGATCAGGCAACGGGAACGGCCAGCATAACAAACACGCCAACACCAGTACCAGCACCGGCAGCTGGAAATAACAGTGACTCGGAAACGACAGTAGGAGCATCCTTGTCGTTGCCTATCGCCAGAATCAAGCGTATCGTGAAACTTGATCCAGAGCACATATCTTCTACTGAGTCCGCCAATTATATATTAGGTGCTGCTACAGAGATCTTTATCATGAGTTTGACGGAGAAGGCGGTTTTCAACGCAAAGACAAACAAGCGCAAAAGAGTGCAATACAGCGATTTCAACCAGGTTGTTAGTTCAAATGAAAATTTACTGTTCTTGAAAGATTTGGTTCCAAAGACAGCTCCTTTAAAAGATTTAGTTGAAAAAAAGGTAGTTAGACTCAATACAGGAGACGACCGGGCATCGACGAATGTTGTGGGGGCTGGAGCTGTGGTCAACTCCATGGCTACAGGAGACGACACGCTAGAGGATCAAGCTGTGAAAGTTATGCCTGTTGTGAAACAAAGTGGACAGCAAACACTGGATTTTTTTAAGAATGTTGCTTCTTCAACCCCCGATCATGTGCGTGTTTCGATTCCTATCGAATCAAGGGACCCTACCCCAATCACGGATCCTTCCATAGACTTTTCAAACGGTCAAAGCCATCTTAAGGATGATACTAAAGATGACACCGATGATGCTATTGAGGAGGGTGACGTTGTCATGATCGGCTGAGGGGTGTGCTATTTTTACTGTGGGAAATTTGTTGTACTTTACTTTTATACTCTTAATCTTTACAAGGTCAATAACATGTAAATTTTATATATTATCGTTTTATCTTATTATTTCTTTTTTGTTCAATTTAGTAGATCTATACCAAATCATAGATATATCTATATACATGTGGTGACAAAAGGCGTGGGGGCATGAATTTTAAATGACAGGAGAACGTAACAGGGAAAAAAACAAAACCAGTTCAACCTCTCTCGTGATACTTGTCGCTAACTGGATACTCAACCTTACCAGTCTCTATGAATTCTTTAACTTTGTCGAACAGCAACTTACCATCGGTGGCACCTTTGTAACCAGTGAAAGTATTCTTTGGAATAGGAGCGTTGGCAGAGACCAAAGGTTTCAAAACACAGGTATCCAAATCCTCAGGAGCAACGAATGTTCTCACTTTAGTGTAGTTGATAGTGTACTTTCCGTACATATCCAGTCTACCAATACCGGAAGATCTAGTACCTTTGTAAAAATTTTTGTTACCATCCTTGGTAGTCATCGGTAGTCTCTTGTTACCAGTCTTGGAGTGTCCGTAGAACAACGTTCCATCCTTGTATGGTTTCCATGGTCTACGTAGTGAGGTCACCAAACTTTCTTGGAAATTGAGTACTTGTGAAGCTCTCATTGTGTGCAGTTAATTCCAGTGACAAGTACCAGCCGACTACTTCCTCCATTTGTCTCTTTGTATCATGAATGCTTCTTTGTACCAATTTTGTCAACGAGACTCAAGAAAAATTTGTGACTAGCTGCTGACACGCGTTCTCATATTGGCAGCCATGACCTTGTATGGTGATTTCTGCTATTACATAAGCAATGCTCTAAGCTGAGATTGGGAATTCTCTCTCTATCTCCATTTTTGCCGTATTCAATCTGCTCCAGATAGACGTATTGGTACAAATAGAACTGATCTCAAACATATTCTAATGTTTTCTAGATCTCATCAGAGATGCTACTGATATCTGTACAAATTTTGGTGACGTTCTCCTTTTCTGTCTATTTTTTAGAGGATTAGCTGGTTCACGGGCAGTCTTCTCACAATTGCTTGGTCATATTTTGGAAATAGGCACTTCACCGTAATTTTCAAGATCACCTTGTGTATTAGTCCCTTAGAATTATTTTCTGGTGTTAAATTTTTTCACTCTTGCTTTCCCTTAAAATATGTTGCTTTTCTTCAATCCTGATAGAATAATCAGAGAACGGTTAAGTGGTTTGTAAAATATAGTAATAAAACTATTTGATGACTCTTCTACAAGTTACGGACTTATGCTTCTTCCCCTCGGCCAGAGTGGATTGCCACGTTATATAGTTGTATGCAGAGATTCACAAAACATGATTCAAAAGAACTCGCTAAATAATTCTTTATGTTGTTGTTGAATTAAACTGATTGCATCTCTAATCATTAGAAATTGATTATTCTGATTACAAGATCGAAGTAGTTCAGGGTAATATAAATGATACAAAACATTTTATTAAAATTTTTCATAATTTTGATATGAATGTTTCAACTAAATATAATTCTAATATATAAAATAATATTATAAATGAGGCTTGGATGCTAGTTGCTTGTCAACAATCTTCAAAACAATCTCAGCAGACCCCCAACTGGACTGGTATCCGGCACCTCCATGACCATAGCAATGCACGACAGGTGTCATTTCCCTTGATGCTATACTTCTATCAAGTTCGATTCTGTAACCACCTTTTCTACAAGGTCTTAAACCAACCTGTTTTCTAACTATCTTCAATTCTGTAGGATTGCCCAAAGACGGATCCACCAACTCTGGAACAAACTTCGTAGCCCTTGCAAGAATTCTATTGACTTGATCCTCGTCCACTTCGAGGCTGAAATTGTCAACTTCAAAACATCCACCAATGACACAGCCACCTTCTTTTCTAGGCATAATGTAGAGCAACTCATCAGGGTGATCTTTGTCCACGAAGTTTACTCCCACCATGCTTTTGATGTTGTTGTAAACTAGGACAGTACAACCTCTCATTGGGTAAATCGCATCGTCGGGAACCAATGTCTTTGCAAGTAGACCGGAACAGTTGATTATCAGATTCGCAGAAGCACTTGAACTGTGGTGGTATTTGGAAGCCTCTTGAACTGTTGACAATTTAGCACGCTTCAACTCAACACCCAATCTGAAGCATTCGTTCAAGAGATAAGTCAGATAGTAAGTAGTTGAAATGACCACACCATCGAAACAGAACCCGTACTCGAAACCACGACCTTTAGGTAATAATTCAGAACTGCTGTCGAAAACTTCAAAGTTCTGACAGGTGTTAGCAAACCATGGAGATTCTTTAACACCCCCGTCCTGTTCGAACCTTTCTTTAGTGAAGTATTCAAACGTACGTCTGCCAACGACACCAGAATGAGGAACGTTACATAGTTCCAGGAACTTACGGTACCCAACTGCATCTATCTTTTGAACATCTTTTTCTTCATCACTGGCAAAAGAGTGCCAGTTAGCTCCAGCAAATGGAGACGTGTAGTTAGCATGGAATTGGAAGTCTGATGGGATGGTTTGTGCCACGATGCTCACTTTGTGGCCTTTCTTGGCTAATTCATAAGCATTGGTTAGTCCAACGACACCGGCACCGATGACGACAATGTTAGCCATGATTAGTTGATTAATTAATATAGTGAGTAATAAAGTGCGTAATTGAGTTAGAAATTGAACAGCTGGTCATTTGTGAATGAAAAGTCAACTTCAGAGTGCTTACTCCAGTTAATAAAGAACTGGTCCAACCAGCCAACCAGCCAACCATCACCGAAGTGGGCCCAGATTCACTGCCATGCAGACCGTAAATCTCCAATCGTTTTGATGTCTACTGTGCGGCTGCTATCTATGATCTCGAATCTCGGTACATCCTTCCGAATTTTTCAAATGTTCCAGAAATGGAATAATTCTTAATATGTTAAGATATCTAAAAACTGATAACAATTCAATTAAAATTAAAACAGAAGAGAGAAAAAAAAACACAATCAAAAAAAGGTATTGAAAGAAAGGAGAAACAGTACACTAAACAATAAATAAATCCTCTAGAAAATGTAATAATAGAAACACCACCCAATAATAAAAAACTCAAATATATCACATAAAAGAAACCCAGAAAACGAGAAATAGACATAGGAAAATAAAGCGACAAACATGATGACGATAAAAAACGATATATAAAAATAATAAAAAAATACCGTACTGAGCATAAAAATCCTCCGAAAGTTGGCGAAGCAGATGAGAAATAAACTCTAAAGAACTGAAAAAAGATTAAACAAAAATGTTTAGAAAAAGACGTCATGAAAAAAAATAAAGTAGAAAAGTAAAAAGAATCAAGTTAATTGTATCAACTTGATGGTTTAATATAGGCCCTATTCAAATTGAAAATTTCTCTACATAGAATAAACCAATCCACCTCTCGTATGAATCCAGGGCAATTAGAGGAAATTATATCCCGCTCATTACCTATAGCAAGAGAGGTCTTGGGGCTAACATGATTCAACGTACCGTTTGCAACATGAGGCGGAACATAATGTGAAGATGCAGATTTTGAGTTCGTCGGCTGTGTAAACGATATATTCTTGAACTTTGTAGCTGTCGATAACGACGAAGTTGAAGTAGACGTTGATTCTGAATCCGATGAATCGCTCTGGATAAATACATCTTCCTCTTCCACAATTGATTTCTCAAAATTAACAATCGATAATCTTGGTTTTGAAAAGATACTATTTTCCCGCATCGACGAAGTCAGGAAATTTGAACCGATGGATCCAACACTTGTAGAGAAAGAAGATCTCTCGCTATTATTGCTGAATAACGTGGAGTTGTTGGAGATTGAACTGGAACCAATAGAAGATATGCTGTTTTGCCTCTTCTGAATCTTTGACTTAACGAAATTCTCCTCCCATTTGAACAACTCATACATTAGTTTCAAGTTCGGCTGAATGATAACGTTCAACCTTCTTACCCTAACAAATAGATAGGAGCGAGGTAAGCTTATACACAACCTCTTCATGACTTCGGCAATACAAACGGTAGCAGATCTCGAAACACCAACCTGGCAGTGAACCAACACTTTGCCCCCATCGTTATAACATTTGTCGATGAAATCTAAAGCGTCGTTGATGGTGGTAGTTAACGTACCAATACCATCGTCGTTGATGTTGCCGATCCTCATAACTTCATTCACGTAACACCTAACACCCTTGTTGGTCCTCTTTGCAGGATCAATCTTTAAAATCTCGCAGCCCGATTCGGTCTTTGTGATTGAGTAATCTAATTCATCAACCCAAGGAATTCGTTCTCCAACGCTGACGACATAGTTAACGCCCAATTCCTTCAATAGTGGCAACGAGCTCGCATGAGACAGCGAACCCAAATATAGATGAGGCAAGATACGAGAAGGTAACGAGCCAGCAACACTTTCACACCCGCTTTCATTTAGCGATTCGTCGTCAGAATCTACAGATGACGAAGAAGATGATGAAGATGAAGACGAAGAATCAAAACTATTGGCAGGTTTAACATCAGGTTTGTCCGATGAAGATTTCGAATTCACTTGCTCCCCACGTAATTGAACAACATGTTGGCCCGTTGACGTTGTTAAAACTGAGCTGAATGAAACACCCACTGAAGTTCTTCTAGAACCTGGTTTTGGAGACAGTAACGCAGACTTGATTAAAAAAACATTATCTTCGAATGTTAAACCATCTTCGCTAGATGGTTTGTTCGCGGTTGTAGCGGTATCAAGTACGAAATGATGACCATCTTGAGGTGAGAACCTTCTAAGAATTGGTTCCAGCTTTTCCAACAAATAATAATCAGATTTGAAAATAAAGAATGGTCTTCCATATTTCGTATGTAGTTGAATTAACGCCTCGTCAAGTTTGCAATTTTCAGAATAAATCAAAAAGCATAACCCAAGTAGCGATGTCTCCGTATACCCGTCGGAGCAGTATAGTAGACCAGTGAAATCTGAATCGCATTTATAGTATAACAGCTTGCAGACATTGACTATGGACAATATGTCCTCTTCCGATATATCACCCAGGCCGATAGATCCAGAAGGAGGGAATTCTAGATAAATTTGACTCAAACTAGACAGATTTTCAAAGATATTTTTCAATTCACTTGTTGAAGGAAATCTAGCACCATCCACACAGTGAACAAAGAATTTCCAGTTTGATTTTGGGAAAGTGATTAATTTGGAATCCAACTCTCTAATTGGCTTCTTACTTAAATCGTTCTTAGTCAAGGTTACAATTGTATTGGAAGGATCGCAATGCAAAGGAATATCACTCAATTGATACGTTTCTTTCACCTTTTCATGTTCGTTATCTTCATCTGCCTTCACATTTGAATTCATCTGAATATGTAAGCATTCAAAATCTGTGGTATTACCAAACCAAACGTTCTGAACAACCGGTGTTGCAGAGGACATCTTTGAAATTTCCAATTTTTCTCTATATAAATAGTTTGAATCCCAGTTATTGAAGACTTTGAGGTCATATTCAGAACATAGGTCTCCTGGATGCTTCACGGAAGATTCTGGACTTAATAATGGGATGGAAAGTAAGTTGGAACTATCTAATCGGCTTACTATTGCCTTATCCAAGACAAAAGTATTGTAACATTTGCTGTGATTTGATCTGCTAGATCCGTTTAAAGACGATTTGGAATCGTTTGTTAAATGAGGATGCGCTTTTAAATATAATAGTTGAGCGATATGCAACAGTCTAGCTAAAGGAACACACTTACACTTTTTAGAAATCAAGTCTTCGTTGGAATTGGAATCGATGCAGCTTTTGTGATCATCATTGAAACAGTAAACAATCAAATCTGAAATGTTACTCAGCTTTGAAACTTGGATGTGGAAATTTCTTAAGGAGACACCAACTTGAGGGTCCATATCTTTGAAGATCGGTAGTAATTTGGTAGTAAAGCAATCTTTAATAATTAAATCCATGGGGTATCGATCTAAAATATCCGGTGTCAAGATTGAATTTAAATATAAACCAATGTTGCGAGCACCAACAATCGAAACCAAAATATCGTTGGATGAAACTGTACCTTTAATCAAGCCTGTTGTTTCGGTTATTATATTTTCATAGAAGCTTGACATTTCTCCATTTGTATTACTAGATCTCACCACCATCAAGCCTCTAGTATTCAAAGGTGTCTTTATCTTTAGGTTATAATCTTCTTGTTCCAACTCTTCATCGTTTAACCCAAAAGATAAGCTTGATAAGAACCTTATCTGAGCATAATTATTTTTATGAACACCATGCAACCAGGGGAACATGGTTTCCACTTCAGGTAGTTCTGTTGTATAGTGCTTAATCAAAAGCTGGCAAAGCTCGTCTGTTGATATCAACCTACAATCAGGCGCTGTTTGTAACGATCTATGGTACAAGAAATAGGAGGATGAAGGGTCAAACGGTGACAGGAATTCAGAAATATTTGATTCATATCTGGTATTAGAATTCGATGAGGAGTGTGAATTTGTGCAATTTTTAAACATTGAGTTGGATCTATTTTTTCTAGATGAGATCTCGTCGTGATTATCTTGATAAGCGCCTTTGAACAAGTTATTAAAAGTGGAGCTCAATCTAGTTCTAAATTTATCTCTATCTTCGAAGGATACACTGTTTGCTCTCTTGGAACTTGATCTTCTCTGTTGAACTGGTTGTAACTGGGTGGTAGAGTCATCATTCTTGTAATCAGGATCGGTATCAGCGATCACAATCTCTTGAGCGGAAGGCGGAACCAAAGGTAAAGTGGAGCTCTGTATTGGCGGTAAGGGTATCAGGGAGGATTCAATTGAATCTAGCGGATTCATCGCAAACTGAAGTTATAAAAAGTAAATAGTCTAATTGGCAGTGCACATGTGATCGCACATGTACGTACGACGTTCAGTAGATGGAGTGAATAATATAAGATAACAAGAAAGACGAAAAGGCTATGTATGTACGATATCGGAGGGGTGGGCAAAAAAAAAGAAAAACTTGTTTGATGGATGAAGTTAGGCTGTTGTTATCTATGGGCTGCGTGGAGATTGGGTGAGATTTGGGTGAGCGCTGCCTCCCGATTGTTTCACTGCGGCTTCTCTGTGAATTAGAATTGCGGGATGGGATGACATGGCATCGGATGGGATGGGCACGGGTTTTGGAAAAGCAAATTATAATATTATAAATTAAAATTAGGTTAATTTTAATTTTATATGTTCTAGTTCGGCTTCTGCGACAGAAACAGAAGCTGAAACAGAACCAGAACCAGAACCTGGGTGGATCTGCTGGAAGCAGGAACTGAGACAGGAACCAGGGGAAAACACAGGCAGGCAGGCAGGCAGGCGGAGGGGGTAGCAGAACAGGTGAGGCTGTGGAAGTGGTGGTGTGCTCGTGAGCGCATGGTAACTTGTCACGCTACCCAGTAACCCAGCTCTCCCCCGATCGCTCTCTCACTGGGGCAAATCAACCGGTTAGCCAATTCTTATATCAGCCGGGCAGCCGCCTCTTCGACACGCACGCGCAAATTCTACAACCACTCTGGCACTCTGGCACTCTGGCACTCAGCAATTATGCTCACCTCGCGCGCCACAATAAGCACTCGCACACGTTTTATTGTCTACCGATCCTCCACCTCTGATTGTCGGACATTCTCGCGATACCTTTCCTCACCTCCCGCCCGGATTCGACACTTCTTTCTCTCTTCCTTACCCGTTTTCTATCATGTCGTACGATCAAATGTTGTTCATCATGTGGGTTAGGTCACACAGACTCTTCTGCATTTTTACTGTAATTATTTTTTTTTGTTACTTTGTCTATTGTTTCTTTTCTTTTTCCTTTTCAATTTTTACTTTTATTTTGGCAATAATACATACATATACATAAAGGTCGGTAGATGGAAATTAAACATGGGGTGAAGACAGAGATGGAAGAAAGAAAGAAAGAAAGAAGGAGATTAAGAAATAAAAGGAATAAAAAGGTGAAAACAACCATCATTCACCTCCCTTATACTTCTCAACTAGGGAGATCAAGTATTTCAAGAACTGTCTATCCGTCAACGAGATCAAATTCTTCAAAAATTCTTGTGCTAATTCACCAGTAAAACCTAGGTTGTTCATCAAAACTGAACTTATTTGGTTGCACATCACTTCGTTGTATTTGAAATCTGCTAGATTTTTGATCTGCTTTTTATTAACATTGTTTAAATCAGGCATGGTGTATCCAACAAACACGATCGCTCTAAGCAATCTGGCCACTTCTAGTAAAATGTTGTTTCTAAATTGTGCATCCTTCAGTAGTTCTGTCTTCAGTTTGAACGATAACTCCACCGAAATCAAGATCGAGTTGTTGATCAATAAATCGTTCACCTGCTCAAAGACGTTGTTATCATTTTTGAAACTGTCACCGGTGTCCAACACCTTACCGCTTCCGAGACCGAGTATCAACACGTTCAATTCGCTCAAAGACTGCTTCACTAACGACACATCGTTACTTTGATAGTTGTAAGCGTAGTTTAAGATCATTTGAATCACTGTTATTAGCATATTTTTGTTGTTCGATGTCAACCATAGTGAATTCAAGTGGTCTGCAGAGATGGAAATCATCATCGAAATGAACAACTTCTTCAAATCTAAAATGTCCCTCTTCATGAAATCGTCGGTCGCATTGGAACTCGAATGTTCGAGCTTCGCTAGAATCTTGTTGAATAATGGTGTAATCAACGAATCCAACAGTTGGTAAATCTCATGCGATTTGTTACAGTGGTGGAACACTTGCGTAATAAAGTTCATAAAACTTATAGTCTCTTGGATGTTCAATTTATCAAATTGAATTAAAGATATCGAAATGAATCTCGATAAGATCTCATGTAGGATGTTGGACTGTGGAACTTTAATCAAGAGGATAAACAGTCTAACAATACAGAATTCTGCAGACTCTCTCACAATGTTGAAATCAACAAAATTCTCTAATGTAATTAGAACAACTTGAGAAATCTGTTGCAATATAGAGATAAATTTCTCGTTGAAATCTTGAATCGGTAGATGTTCAAAACCTTTCAAAATGGTACCGATCGAAATCAGCGAATGATGAACTTGAACAACAACATTCAAATTTAAATTCGACAAACTGTTAATGCACTTCTCCAGGTTGGAAAACAAAGGTTGTAAAACTGATTCCAACATAGCCACCTTCTGTTCTGGCTTCTTGATGATGGTAATCAACAACCCAATGGATTCAAACAAATACAGTTGATGTTCAAACGATCCGTTCTCTTCCAAAGATCCTAAATCGATCTCGTTCGTCAATTGCTTTTGGTTGAGCACTTCAAAATTAAACGTCAACAAAGGCAACAAACTTTTAATCAACTCTTCAATAACGTAGTCATCTATTGAAGGTCTTGTCAACTTAATGAATCTGTAAAATAGATACCACGACCTGTACTTAACTTTAGCATGTTCACTGAAAACACCAAAGTTAGAAACAAAAATTTTTAAGACTTTCAGCAGGATTTCATTTTTGTCCACATTTTCCACTTGTATGGAACCGTTGGAGAAGAAAGCATAGTGTTTCAAAACCAGTTCAAAGAACAACAATTGGATCAAAGAATGATTCACCAATATAGATGTAGAATCGTTGATCACCCTGCATAACATCTCATTGAAAACAAAGTATGGTCTCGAGTTGTTAATCATTGTTTTTGGTAAATTCATTATATTGTTCCTTAAAATCTCACTGTAGTGTGTTAGCTCATAAAGACCTAATTCTATTGTTCTCCAATCCTTATTACTTGATTCAAACAATGATTCGTTGATACAGTTGATCAACACATCTAATGCCAAAGTTTCGTCCAACACAATAATAGAATCATGGAACGTGTTCAATTTGGCTCTCACTTCGTTGAATTGTTCAATTGAATCGTCATCATCCCCATCATCTTCATCATCAAATTTCTTCTTCACAATGATCTTCTTCAATAGCGTCGTCAGAATTTCCGAATTGTTCAACGCACTGAAATCAATTTGCTCATTGGTGATGTTCTTCTTCAAAAATAATAAGAAGTTACCGATGAAAGGGAAAACTTCCAACGAAACGTCATCGTATTCGTTTTCCAAATAGTCAAAAATAAGTGGGAAGATCTCCAAGATTTTGCTGATGGTCAAATTTTTGAATTCGGTATTCATCAATTCTTCGTTGGAGCTCAAGTCTAAAACCAACACCAACTCTGAGCCAATCTGTTCTACTAATTTGGCAAATGCAACGTTGACATCGACGTCCAGATCTTTTGATTTGATGTTGATTTCGTTGAAAATAGCTGTCAAGTTCAAAAAATTGATCAATTCTAATTTCTTCACAGGTGGCATCTTTTTGTGTAATATTTCATTGAAAGCATTTGCAGTCTTAATTTTGTGTTGATTGTTATTCGAACCCATGAATTGATATAAGATGGTCAAATATTCTTGGTCTATAATCAAATTTATCTCTATCCATGAGACGTACGAACCGATACATTGAATAGCGGTATCCAAAATGTCCGCTTTCAATCCATTGTCAGAAACGTTTGGCTTCATAAAGTGATGTAAGATAGCTTTCCATGACGTGGTTAGATTGATCATATCGTTGGCTCTAATGGCATCCTTTAACAACGCATGTGTTTCTGAAGTCTCCTTATCCCTTAAAATCATCTGATCACCAATCTCCTGATGAATCATCAACACTGTTCTTAAATAGTAATCGGTCGCCAATTCATTGAATTGTGAATCTCCATCTGTCTTGGTCAACTGTAGTAGATCCTTTATTGTATCTTGGTAACATGTCAATGTAGAGTAAACAAATAGTAGGGCAAATGCTTTCGCTAAACCGTTTCTTAGAAATGTCGATTCGACTTGATTATTTGAAATTATTTTTTTTAAATAGTTAAATAGATAATCCTTAAGTATAATCTTTTGTTCGTTGTCCATAAATGGTAATCTATCTGCCAACACCTGGAAAATGAAGAACTTAACATTAGGTGATAACGAATCATTAGAATTTAGTAGACTAACACAGTGTTGCCAACCATCATCGGAACTCTTTATTTGGTTGATGAAGCCAAATGCTTGTTCTTTCAAACTTTGATCGTTGGTGCCACTGGAAGCAATCTCAACTGCCTGTTGAATTTGTGCTTCCATTATTAATGGTTTTCAAAATATCCGTATATATCACAATGAATTAAATAAATTTTATATAAATTTTGGTTTTGTAGCTTTTCCTTTCTTTAATGATCTAGTCGCTCCTCCTATTGACAAGCAGTGGCGGTTAGCAGATAAAGTATGTGAATTTGCTCTTAATTAGCTTTTTTCTTTTGTAACGAGATGGTGTAATAGTTGTTCAAGACAACAACAAATTTACTATTATTTATCTAGTTGGTGAATGCTGAAACAAAAAATGAAATAATGAAAAAGAAATGAAGGACAATAGCGGAAAAAAAAATAATGCAAACGATGAGATCAACCTTCTATTAAAAGTCTTTTGTTTTCTTGTCTGGATGAGACTATCGTACAAAAAAGGCACAATATGAGTATAAGGATGAAGGGGCCTTGTCCTGGATGAAGAATGAAAAAACAGTTTGCTCCCTGTATTTCAAGGTTCAAACCGCTTTCCCCAGACTGGAGGGCAACATCTCAACTACTCTCGTCTGAGATCAAATTCGAGATTCATGAGGCACAAACAAACATAGGAAAAACTCACAAGATTCTGGCCGCCGGCGTGCGCGCGCTGAAAATTTTTTCAGCTCGCTTCTTAAAAGTTAACTAAAGTCTAACAACTATAACTATAACTAACTAACTAGCTGGCAATTGCATAAATTTGCATTTGCCGCAGTCGCTGCGTCGTCGACGCGTCTGTGATTCCAATTTCCGTGTCCGTTGCGTCGATCCCATCTCACGTTATTCATTCATTCATTACCCACGGCTCCGCAGATCGAAGCCCCTCGGCTTTGGCACCTCGCGCTCAAAGAGGTCGATCTCGAACAACTCATGGAAGCATTAAGTTACCTGAATGTCGGCGTTTTCCTCTGTCTGGAATCCCTAATATGGTGCCCTTTATTAACGTTAATTGACATGTAATTGGTCGTGCTGGTTGAAATTTTCTTGTGAAAATAGGGGTTGTTAACTGCAAACCTGAATTTTGAAAGCGGTTCTCTTTACAATCAATCTAGTTGCATATCCATCCAGTTCTAAAAATAAGCATGAAACAAATTTCATTTATGCCTGTAGAAGCATAATTTCAACGCTATACATATATGTCAATTGGATGAACAGATCGAATTACAAATTCGTGCATGTATAGATCGATCTATCATTGTACCGGATTTAGGGTGGCTATCTCCTGGGCCCTATATTAAATGGTTGGATCAAACGTCCCAAAGGGAAACAACAAAGACAAGAAAAACTTTAAAACAGATAACAAATACCTGCGCCTCACTGGAGAAAGTCATCGGCTTTCAATCCCGTTGCAGTGATTTCCCAATCATAACACAGGGTCGTGAATATAAATCCATAACATGCATCGATCTATATATATATATATATATATGCATGCTAGCCTCTTCGGGGTAATTGCAAAATAAGAGGCGTATTTTGCTGTAAAGAATAATTGAAATTTCCCCGAAATTTTGTCAACTTCAGCCTCTGTCTATAAATAATGAAACCCGACAATTTGAAATCTCTATTTCAATAATATTGTTGCATCTTTTACTCGGATTTAACTACCCTGGGTATTTATAAATAACGAGAGTGGATAGGTGCGACATTTATTTATATACTGAGACACCTGCTCCTGCATGTTTTCCTGTTTTTTTTTTTTGTTCATTCAATTCTAATCACTTTGAAGAATACATACAGTCTACAATATGTCGTATTCTAACACTCTACCATATTCAGATATCTTGTCTGTCTATCACTCGGCAGAATCAGTTTTTGATTCTGCCACTTCGGTGCTAGACACCGCTACTGCAGAAGTTACATCCAGATCTTTAGCAAATGTGGCACAACAAGCCCTTGCGACCATGTCTTACTACTCCTATCTAGAGGTATTAGCAACTGCCACCGATGAATCAGTTGTTTCAACCGTAGCCTCCGAAGCACTTGCAGCCTCATCCGCAATGAAAAAAATCTTTGATGATAATACTTTTTACAATGGTAACGCTCCAGATCTTGGAGGTAACGTTGCATTGTTGGTTGTCATGGCCATATTTTTGGCTTTCCATGTTGTTGCTGGTGTCTTTTATAAGGAATGGTGGTTTTTCACTTGCTGGACTTGCGGTTTAGCCTTGGAAGTGATTGGATACATTGGTAGAATCATGTCTTCTAAAGACGTTACATCCTTCAATGGTTACATCATTCAAATCGTCTGTTTAACTTTGGCTCCGTGTTTCATCATGGCTGGTCTATATTACACTTTGGCCCAATTGACTGTTGTTATGGGTGAATACTATTCTCGGCTCAAACCTATGCAATATTCTTTAGTTTTCATCATATGTGATTTGATTAGTATCATATTACAAGCAGTTGGTGGTGCTATGGCTGCTGGAGCTTTAGATGAATTTGATAGTACTAGACCTGGTGCTAACGTTATGGTTGGTGGTTTGGCTTTCCAGGTGTTTACAATGTCATTGTTTCAATTGCTCTGGTACGATTTCTTGTATGCTTGTTATAAAGAGCATAAGAAATCGGGTGATAGATACTTCGATCAGAGATATCAATTTGTTAGAGATAGCAAACTGTTTTTGGCTCTCTTGTTTTCGATATCGTTATCAGTTTTGTTCATTTTTGTCAGATCAATTTACAGATTGATTGAATTGATTCAAGGATTTTCTGGCCATTTGGCAATCACCGAGATTTACTTCTTCATATTGGAAGCGTTGATGATGTGCCTAGCAATCGTGTTATGCACTATTGTGTATCCAGGTTTTGTCTATGGCAGAAATGCTAATCTGGTGGTGGATAAAAGGGTGAAGAATACTTTCTCTCTCCAAAAGCAAAGTAAACCTAACTTTGATGATTCTTGGATAGTTCAGAAAGAGGATCCGGAGATGAATGAAATGAGAATCATGAATTGAAAACAAAACCCAACGATAGTTGAGCATGTGCTTATATATAGATGTTCATGTAAGATATACATATATAAATATATTATTAGTCATTAATGGGCGATCACAAACTTCCGTTGAAGTTTACCTTGTAATAATTTTTGTTTTCATGGCACATAAATGATCGCCTGTGTAGTGATTCTACATATCCAATGTTTGACTGAAGAATAATAAATATTCATAATCCATAAACAAGCATTGCTGTTGGATTCGACCTTGGCACACGTATTGGGGAAACACGCTGAGATTAATCAAGTTTTTTATAAAAACAGGTAATGGGTGTACACTATTAATCTGATCTATCGCAAGGGTATATGGAGCGGCGCCCAATTTAATTTGTTCAGGATAAATCATGCGCGCGCATGCTACAATAACTCGAATATCGAAGTTGAAAGTTATGAGGAAGATGGGTTAAGGGTTCTACGTCATTTTTGATTAATCCTGTTGGTCTCGACTCTCTGCTGTTGTGTGAATTCATTGCCAGTGTCTGCTACAAAATCTTAGATTTGCAATGCTTATTTTGTCGTCGAGTCTGCTAAAGCAATCACGGGGCCTCTTTTCCACCAAGCAATTGGCCGGTTCGTTGGCCTCGAACATGTTTGTTAAGCAGTACGCTTACCACCAACCTCGGTTTCAATGGGCACTATCGAGAGCATTAGGGTCCACTAAGAAGGCACCAGTTCCTGCTTCTGCGCCTGTGTTCTCGCCGGAGGAACTTCAACAGGCTCGGGAAGCTCGTCTTGCCGGTTTGGGGATGTACAAAAACCTACCTGATCGGATAATCCCATACATCGAGTTAATGAGAATGGAGAAGCCAATTGGAACTTTATTGCTTCTCTCCCCATGCATGTGGTCAATCACCATGGCTGCATATATGACTGGTGCTGGATTGGGTCCGACGGCCTGGATGATGGGTGTTTTTGGAGTTGGTGCGTTCGTGATGCGTGGTGCCGGTTGTACGATTAACGATCTTTTGGACCGTGATTTAGATAATAAAGTGGCACGTACCGTCGAGAGACCGATCACGAGTGGCCGTGTCTCAGTTAAGCAAGCGATTGCGTTTTTAGCTGCCCAGTTAGGTGTTGGTTGCTTGGTATTGTTACAACTACCTTTGGACTGTTTCTTACTTGGTGCATCTTCGTTGGTTCTAGTGGGGACTTATCCGCTTTTTAAAAGATTTACCTACTACCCACAAGTAGCTCTATCTGCATGCTTTAATTGGGGAGCATTGTTGGGATTCCCAGCCATGGGTGTTTGGGATTGGTCTGTGATGGTTCCACTTTGGATGAGCGGATTCTTCTGGTGTATGACTTACGATACTATCTACGCCCACCAGGACAAGAAGTTCGATGTTAAAGCCGGTATTGGGTCTACTGCATTAGCTTGGGGTGCAAAATCTAAACCTATCTTTAAAGCATTGACCGTGGCACAGATGGGTTGCTACACTTTGAGTGGTTTCATGGCTGGTATGGGACCTGGTTTCTATGCAGGTGCTGCCTATGGCGGTTACAGATTGTTTAAAATGATTAAAGATGTCGACTTAGACAATCCTAGTAGTTGCTGGTTCCATTTCAAAGACAATATCAACACGGGACACATCTTTTTCTTTGGTATTCTAGTTGACTATATCCTTAGATTATGTGGTTTCTTGTAAAAGTTTCAATTCACTTAATTTAATTTAATTAATTTTGCACTTTTTTTATATTTTCAGTTCTATCTTTGTATTTGTTTTCTTCTTTACTAAATTAGATAGATGGATAATAGAAATCCAAGGAAAAAATACAACATCTCAAATAATTCTTTTATAAAAAATAAATTTGGTGAACTTATATTATATTTAAGTAACTGTCCCACAAAAGAGTATAAAAAATGAAAGCAAGAATCATTGAAAACAAATAAATTATAGTTCCTATGTCATTGTAATGAACTGGTTATAATAAAAAATTAGAGAATTTAACATTTTAACTAAATAACTTATTTGGATGATGGACCTGGGTTCATTCTTCTCTTAGCACCTGGAATAGTAGCAACCGATGAGAATCTCTTGGTGTACAATAATCTCTTGTAAGCTCTTCCCTTTGGCTTCTTTGGCTTTTCGGTCTTATCGACCTTTGGAGTTTGTGACTTAACTTTACCAGCACGAGCTAATGAACCGTGAACTTTACCCTATAATATAATTGATTCCAATAATGGAAAATATGAGTTAGTATTTTTGATTCTTTAATTGCACTCAGTCTGAAAAGGAAATAAGAGTAGAAAATTTGTCAACTAAGATGAGAAACGTTGCTATTGATTCAAATGTAGAATATCTGACTTTTAAAGTCAGTCAAGTGCTTTGTGTGAGTTTCAAATTACTTTGACAACTCTGTATTAATTCGAATTATGCTATTATGGTCCGAATCCAAGGGAATCGCAATACTGCTTCGCTGATGTTACTTTATTGATATGCAAAACGTAGATTCACAAAAAGTATGAGAAAATATTTAGTCTGTTGTAACTTAAATTCAAAGTGAAAAGCTCATGAATCAAAGTACAGAGTGGTGGTTCTTTTGATTATTTGCCACCACTGTAAATATTATGGTTGTGATACAAGAAAATGAAATTTCAATAAAGGATAGTTTCCGGTATATATCAATCAGCGAATACATTCATGCTTGATCGAAACTTGAAGTTTGTGGTTGAAAATAATTTAATAATTCAGTACTTGTTTTCTCCTTTGCTTATAGATGTTGTGTCCTCTTGGTAGAATCTGAACTAGATACTCCATTGATTGATCAATTTGCAACTCCTCTGACAAAGCCTTCTCTTCATCTGTTATATCACATACCATTTTGTTGTATTAATAATAAAATTATTGGTGATTTTCAAGAAACATTCAATACTGTTTAAACGTCTAAGGACTATGTGAACCTCTTTTAGTTTTGTGCATGAGTTTGGAAACTGGCAAGCTGCAAACGATGAGAGGCTGCCATGCCTCACCCGCCTACAGAGTAAGCGAGACTGAGGAGAGCGAGGCGAAAGCTTGCCACATAAAAATTTTCGCTGTTGCGTGAGGTTTGAGGTGTAGATTGAGGGTAGCATACCCGCTCAGTATATCACGTGATAGGTGTGAGGTGTTTATTGATAAGCTTAAACTATCCTAACTATTATATTCTACGCCGTGTTAAAAGGTTGTTTATAAAGAGAGATATTTTTTATTTTTATCAGCTTGCAAAGAAATTAAAGAGTGGCACTCGCCTAAAATACAGTTGAGGAAAGGATATATTTCTATTTTGGTCGGACTCCCCGCAGTGATGGCCTTTCTAGAGCCTTAAAACAATCACAAATGTAACGACAGTCAATATGAAGATTGATCCACATAACCCAAACACAGCTGCTCGGCTGGCTGGAAACTGGTTATCCAGTAGCATTCCCTGGATCAGAAAATATCTGACGCACCCAGTGGCCAAAGTAAGCACAGCAACAATTATGAATGCCAAACCTAGTACTTTGTTTATTATTGCCATTGCACCTCCAGCTGGAGCACTATCACTCTCTCCCAACTTTAGCAATTGGGTTAATCCAACCCCAACTGATGCCAAACTCAAAGAGGTACGTAACCATGCTAAGAAAGTACGTTCTGATGCTAGGTGATCCCTGGCCACGCTTCCTTTATTTTCCAAGAGTAGAGATCCTAAATTGTGTAATTTTTTCGGGTGTTTGACAGTTTCGGCAATTGGAGCTTGAGTTGATTGCGGGTGAACTAAGCGTGATAAATGTAGCGATGACGCGGAATTTGATCTTCCAGACAACGAAGGGGAAGAAATGTTCCCTGATGGTAATCGTGTTAATAACGGCTGCTGCCCAGGCTGTGGATTTTGATGCTGAGACTGTTGAGATCCTGTGTCTCTCTTAGTTATCCCTGATGTTGCAGCGTAATATGTCACAGGTTCAGGGTTTATAGATTGATACGAGCTCCCCTGTGATTCACTCATAGATGCATCTTTCAGTAATCCTACTCTATCTGATTCATCATTGGTAGACATTTTAGAACCTTCTTGTGCCAATCGTGGTGATCTTAGTGCTGGTGGTGGTGAAGGAGATGATGGTTGATATTGTTGCTGTCGCTGTTGTGGTTGCTGTTTCCGTTTGTGCTTCTTTTTCTGAGCAATTGCATGCTTGGAATCGATACTCTCCATAATGATCGATACTGCAGCAGATTGCACCAACACTATATATATATATATATAAGTACATGGTAGCCAATACATATATATATGCAAATACTGTGGTTATCGTAGACAAAACCTCGTGGCTAACCTTATCCGGTACGAGACGCAACCCTGGGGCGGCTCGCTGACGTAACAGGATGGTTTGTGGTGCTTGTTCAGGTGACCTCGCGATTCCATACCTGCGCTGCTGTCTGGGGCTCGAGATGCCACAGTGGTGGCATACATGGATTTGATAGATAAGTGTACCCATCGGACTTACCATTTTGCTTTTCATTTCTGCTCTTCCCCTTTGTTTTGAAGAAATGTGGGGTCGATGAGCAATTGATTTACTGATAACGGTATGTGTAAATCGGAAGATTTCCATGCAGTAAATGTAGTTTCTTCTATTTGGTTCAGCTTAGCTTAGTTTATCCTGTAATCATGGTGCAATTACGCCATTCACCAGAGAAGACGCCCAGACTTTATGCCTTTATACACTATATAAAATATGTATAGCCCTCATATCACCATGTACGTCTTATTGTATCCGCAAAGTAGAAATCTTTGATATTTCACCTTCTGTAGATGTATACGTATAACATTCCTTTTGAAAGCTATTTCTTCATCTTTATGAAGTCACTCTATGTGAACACTTTATCATTGGTACTTTTCTCCAATCTGCATTATAAAAACGCTTCTGTAAAGGAAAAACTCTTTTAATAGTTGTTTCCCCTTTTCGGCAACTCAAAAAAGGTTCTCGGTAGTTAATTGTCTATCAATATTTTGGTCTATTTTAGTGGCACGCCACACCGATATTAAGTTGACACAATTGTTTTAATTTTCCCTTTTGAGAACTAATTATTAATTTAAATATAACTTATTGTTGGCGCACTTGCAGTTTTATAAGCTTCCAACCATTATGAGAGTGAGAACCAATATCTATATCATAAATGTTCATCAGACGTTAGTATGCGTTATTAAAAATCTTGCTCCTCAATTGTAACTTACCGGTATCAGTAAAACAAGTGTAAGTAAGATCCAAACAGTGCCTCTCACAAATTTAGAATCTTTGTGCAACTTCTTCTGTAGATGGAAGTATCGAAAACCACCTAAAATGATGCAGACCAAGCCACTGGAGACGGAAAGACTTCCAAGTGGACGGCTGTACGTTTCGATAACTTTTAAATCATTCACTAGTATGTTCACGATTTTCCAAGAAGGTGAATACAACGTTAGATCTATTTGTTTAATCGGATCGATAAAGGAAAATTTCGACATTTGAATGATTGCGATCCCTAAAGTTGTAAAGTTCAATGAAGTTCTAATGTATGCAAGCACGGTTCTTTCGTTAGATAAATGGTCTCTCCCTATTGCTCCATTTGTAGTTATTATGGAGGTATGACTAGCTATAGGTTTAAGATATTTATCGAGAAACTTATAGAAGCTTTCATAGCCAATTTTCTCTTTGGCGTGAGAAGAAACTGCTTGCTCCCCTGTTTCATGCTGCTGCTGCTGCTGCTGCTGCTGCTGTTGTTGTTGTTGTTGTTGTTGCTGGTCCCCGGATAGATCGCTGAGTTCTATCGAATCTGGCGGCAGGTCCTGTCTAGACATTGAAAATATGTACAGGGTATCAAGTAATAGGTATTAAATAAATAACCACTAAGAAAGCCTTAATAAAACTATATGCTTCAGACGAATGAGTAAACACCTATTTGCAAAACCGTTTGCTTCCCCAGAGCCTCCCAATAATTCGCGAATTTCGAGGCCCCGTAAAGAGCACAGCCAGAAAAGTACAAGCTAGATCTTGAGGGAAATGGCATGGTAAATGATGTATATATTGGTCTGCAGCAAGATGATGTTAGTATATGATGGTGAAACTTTGGTAAATTTGTACAAAAATACTTACTGCAAATAAAACCACAAGGACTAAGGGAATCACCAGTCTATCTACAGTCACTCTGTTGAATTCAACCAACGAGTAAAGATTGCTAAAGTACCTCACCACACCGTCTATTACCAAAACGACAGCAGAGGAACAGAATAATAATGAGATTGGATAGATTAAAAGGTTGTAAAAGTGTAGTTCGGTAGTTAAATAGTCGGAATTGCTATCACCCTTCTGTAACAAAAGGATAATTTCATCAACAATTGATTTCTTTAAAATATGAACGACACCTATTGAAAACACTAATAAGCTAAGTCCGGCTCTAATATAAGCTAAAAAGGATCGCTCATTAGCAAGATGGTCTCTAGTAATTGAATCAACGTTATCTGTAACGTGATAAAGCTTGAGCCAATGAAGAGGATGATTGTAGTTGTGACTTTGGATTGAATCAGGGACATGTTCTTCAGGTTGTCTAACGTCTTCTGGGATCTGCTCATTATCCGATTCCATCAGACTTGCAAAAGAGACATCAGAGTCATCATCTAATGGTTCGAGTTGATGCAATTTTCTTGAGTCAGCATTAGACGGAACGGTTGTTAATGACGTAACAGATGTTCTTCGAGTCAGAGCCGTAGCACTGATAACTGGTGTGAGTCTACCAGTCACCGTTAGAATATCCTCGTCCTCATTCCGCAAAATTGAACGTTGATTCCTCATTACTTATGTATTAGATTGGTTTTGTAAGAGGAGAGAGTGGTAACGACCCAGTTGCAACATGCGGAATACAAACAAGAGTGAAGTATATTAATATAAATTATATTTAATGCTTGAAGGATCGGCTGTTCGAACAAACGAGAATTGCGCGCAATCTTATAGTGTAAGTATAGAAAGAATCAAGATGCAGATTGCGAACGTCCCGGTTTGACGCATCTCTAATTATAGGACGAACACAGATCCGTTGGTTGTGATTTTTCAGCCTGGCAGCTGCGATAACTTTAGGCATCAAGGGACAAAAACATAGTCATTTGGTAGATGGTTGATGTGGCCATATTTATAATAAATATATATATATATATATTTCCTTTCAAGTGGTTACAGATCTCTCGCTGAAGTGTCGTCTGTTGCTTGATGTTACGCACCTTCAGAGAACGGTAATGCAGTCCCTCCGGCTAAAAACAAACAGGTTTTAATAAGCCAAAAATTACGGCTATCGCAATACGGTTGTCTAATTATAGCTATTTAATCAGTTGAAAAGACAACATAGGAAATAAAAAGTGCATGCTGCTACGTAAATTAGAAGAAAAATATAATTGTGTAATTTATTACAGAAATATAAGCTGGTAAACCGAATAAAATATGAGAGTTTTGAATAAACATATAACTAAATCGAGATATGGTGAAGAATTGAAAATGAGAAAAGTAAAAGCAAATGCAATAATAGTGATAAAAATAGCAGTAGTAATGAAAAGGAGCAAATGCTCAATGAAATATGCTTGAAATAATACAGATGAGTGAAAACTTTGTCTAAGCGCTTGCGGATGAAACAGTGATGGTTCTATAAGTTCTTGTTCTTCCAACCGTTCCGGAAATGGTTCCCAGTCCTATCGTACCAGATTTCGGCGTTGCAATGGTAGAATACATTGAATAGAATGTTTGACTATATTTAGTTTGCATTGTAGTCGCAACACCGTTTATTGTAAAGGTGGCCCAGATAGATGTGTTTGATACGGTCGAAGTTGTAGATGATGAAGCTGAGTCACTGGAAGTTTCCGATTCATTGGTAGATGTAGCTGTACTCGTGTCAGTTGAACCTGTCAATGTAGTAGCTAGTTTATCAGTGGTTGGAGTAGTAGCTAGTGTATCAGTGGTTGGAGATGTAGCTAGTGTAGCGGTGGTTGGAGTAGTAGCTAGTGTATCGGTGGTTGGAGTCGTAGTGTCTGCTAGCGTGACTGAACTAGATGATGAAGTTGTATCTGCTGCTTTGACCAGAGATGCAAGTGAAAGGAGGAAAACATAGGTGATTAACTTTAGGTTCATACTATAAAAGCGAAAATAGAAGGATTTAAATCAAGACTATGGCACAAATTGATACGATAGTAAATCACCAACAACTATCACTGAACGATAAAAGGTTGGTCCTAAAAATAACCAAATATATATTAACTTTACCAACTAATTTTAGATACAAAATCCTGATCACACAGAACACATTATATATATATCGATGATGCGACGTCAAAGTGATTGCAGTTATATATATATATATATATAAATTTCAGAAAAGCCACCATGTGCAGACTAAACAAACACACGAACTACGTAATTTGGCATGTCCCTATTATAAATGAGAATTAATTTGTACAGTATGCGAGTAGCATGAACAAAACACGGATCAAACAATTGTTATTGTGGAAACAGTTTTGAGAGACATTATAGTTGCAGAAGACGAAAAAGAATTCAGAAAGGGGGTGAGTGAGGTGGAAACTGCAATAATCGGGTGCAGCCATGCAGCCACGAAGCCGTTCAAGTCGTGATTTGCAATGCAGTACAGTGCGGCGTAACTCCCGTTCGGTGTTTCAATTAAGCAAGGCTTTGTTTTTTGTGTTTTTTTGTTGGTTTGGCTCACTCATACTGAAAAAATAATAGAAAAGAAGGAGTGCTTGGGAGCCTGAAAAACTGCAACACGTCCTCTGATACCCGGGCGACCAGAGTTAGAGAGAGTTACACGATACTCCAATATCCAATATAGTCAGTGTGTCAGTCATCTTGGGCAATACCAATCAATGCGAGCACTGTGGTGAACAAATTTCTTGGAAAAGGAGGCGTATGTTACAAGAAAAGAAATTGTTCTTGGAGTGCTTCCCTATAAACGTTATAACGACAGAAGATTGTGATCACTGCTACTGCTTATTCCAAACGATCCACTTCGAACTTCAAATCTTGCAAGTACGGCTATGGTGACGAAAGTGGTACCGAGCAGGTATAGGTGTGTGATTCAGGGGGAGGTCGGAGAACATCTGCAGGCACGCTGCGGACGGGTGAAGCCGGCGCGTACAGCAGAGCACAGCACACGCCCAAAACTCAGAGACGGGCGGCACGTAACTCGAGCTTCACAGAAGCGCATTTTTCGTGTTCCAGTTTTGCTTGCGGGCAGTAGTCATGTGTAGGTGGGTGTGAACCTATACCTATATATATATATATATATATATATGCATGTATAATATACTTATATATATTATCTGCAACACTTTAAAGTGTTCACCGAGGAGGTTTAGCTTAACTGATTTTTGACCCGGAAGTGTAACACGTCCTATTATCGGTCGTTTTACACCACTGAGGCTGATGGCACTCTGTTTAGGGAGGCCAAGCTGGATGGGATAGCCTACTAGGGTGATTGGCAAAGATTTACTCCAATGAAAGAGTAAATGTTCAAAGGTTGCAGTGAGATCGACGGATTTGATCGTCAAGGCTGTGAGTAGATATATGTCAAGTTTTAAAAATGGCATGGACAACCATGTAAAAATTGCTAAGCGCATTTTATCTTTTTACTATCCAAATATTTTTGTCGATGTAAAACTTCACTCCGAATGAATCAAAGAAAAGGTCTTGGAGAATCATGTATTTGATGAGGTGTTAGTGTTTAGAAAAAAGGTTACAAAAATAAAAATACGATGGTGGAGGCGTAGCTGCCAAGAATGGTAGCAACGGAATCAGCGATTTAGGAAATTTGATGTTAAAGTTGTTGAAGAATCGTTTTCACTGTTTCACTTCTTCCTCAATCGTCAACAAACATTCGTATTCAGTTGAGCTCGAAAGTGTTCCGAATCGGTGTAGCTAAGTCCATCCTGCAAACACGTACATTATAATAGATGCATGCATGTATATACATGGTATATGAATTTTTATATAAAAATTGATTGTCTCTCGCTGGCAAACCTAGCACGAGAGCGATCACCTCTTCTGGATCCTTCTCCTGCCTGCCAACATGGATGGATATGTTAGCAGTGGGATAGACTCCCGTTTATTCCACGCACCCCGTGTACGGTCGGTCCTCTTTCCCTCCTTTACCCGAAGCGGCTGAGTGGGAGAGCAGCGCCGCCCGCAAACAGAAAAAAAAAAGTTGGCCTGCGTGGCGAACTCGATTTGAGGCGTGATGGCAAATATACGATCTCGCGTTGTCAATTCAACCTGTTTGTGAATTTACCCTCGTAAGCTCTTCCAATTGCTGAAAATTTTGCCTTCATTGGGCTTGAAATTAAGGCAAAAAAGCATATTCCTCTTTACTTGTTATCTAGTCAGTATAAGATCTTGACAGTAAATCTATGGCTGCATCCAACAGCACTCGTAACTACTAGGAATGACGAAACATTTTTAGCTCCTTTCCAAGTTGGGGCACGGCGTATGAATTGCTTAATGTTTTGCCTCATCCTCCTTTTTTAGGTTTATTCTTTTTTTGTGTTTTTCTCATGCTTTATTTTTTCTTTTTCTTAATTTATAGATTATTGGGTACGGATCTGCCGATTACTATTTTAAGTTATTGTTGCATGTAGTATTGCCTGCAAAGTTCAGATGCTTTTAAGAATATAACCGGTGAGAAAGCAAATCTACTTTATTGCAGTGGCAATGATTCAACCTATACACTAAGCACAGCTTTAAATTATATCTTTCGTTAATTGCGCAATACCTTTCACTCCATGAATTTTTAATAGTGTTAAAACCATCAGAATCTATTAATAATGTTGCCATGGCTTTTTCACTTATTACACCTTTTTGAAATTTCAAGCCTTGCTAGAAAAGCACTATTTACAAGCAAATTACAATTTATCCAATTTTCCTCTTTTTCAAGCTTAAGGAGGCACAGCAGTTACATCATCTCCTATACGTTTATGATTCTATGCTTTAAAATTTAGGCCAGAAGAAGCTAGCAATAAATAAATTCATCTATTAAAATTAAAAGAATTAACATACAAAATTAGCTTGGCTTGGCTTTTTATTTGTGCGCAGCTTCCGCATGCATTCACCCACCCGTTAACCAATATGTCCACTGTAGTTCTGAACTTTGTAATCTAGATGAACAAAACACCGTTCAACAAACGGCAAGGTCTCGATGGCATATTGTAATGATTCACCCAGATCGTGGCAATCTTTCATACTCATCGAGGGGTTTTGAAAAACTATATCGACTTCAACGTTAATCAGATCACCAACGTGATAAGTTCTAAAGTTTTTGATCTTGCTGATGTTCGCACTGAATCTCACTATTAAGTATAACACCTCGTTGTAATCTTCTTTACTCGCATTTGCACCGGTCAAGTTGTTGATATGATCGAACGCAATAGCTCCCCATTGGAAAACCACATATAGACAAAGAAGCATTGCTCCCGATGAATCAACCCACCATAATTTCAATATGACACCAAAGATTGGGAAAATGATCGAGAAGAAGTTAAACACAACATCCGTCTTTGCGTCCTCTGCTAGTGCTTGAACAGAAGAGTTTGCAACGTTTTTGCACCATACAAAACAACCTAGTTTGACAACTATTGTCAAAACCATGATGACAAAAGCCGTGGTGTTCAATTGGACGAGTTCATGGTTTCCCCAAATCAACTGGTTTACGGATTCCTGGAAAACTTGTAAAAACGAAACAGTAATGATGACAGAGAACACAAGCACTCCTAAAGGTTCCAATCTTCTTCTACCAATGGGGAAATCAGAAGATTTTGATCCCGCTTGCTTATTGGCATAAAATATAATCAACGTTGACAAGAAGTCCAATACAGAATCGACTAAAGATGCAATTATAGACATTGATCGAGTCATATACACCACGATAGCCTTACCTATAAGTAATAGAACATTAATTACGAATGTAATCAGGATAGCAAGCTGAACAACAGCATCGTCGGATTCAGGATCATAACCCAAAACTTTCCCACCTTCCAAATCCACATTTGCAGGTGGGTGATTTATACGGCGAGTCGAAGCAAGTAGGTCCTCTTCATTAGGATCATTGTAAGTTGCAATCATGGAAATATGAATTCCGGAGTCTAGTAACTTATCAACATCCACATATCTATCGATTATGTCATTTTGTTCTTCGTAGTACTTGCGTATCTTCTTATTCTTTAGCTTGCTCAGTTGGAAATCGTCCATACGATATTTGAGCCAATCTCTAAGTCTTTTTGCATCACCAATCAATTTACTTGGTCTCATGTCCCTCAACGAATCAACCCTCCCGTATAGTTCATCAAGGCTCAACAAATAACTCGATCTTCTGTCCATACTTGAAGGGTTGGCTATGCTGATTGAAGTTCGGCCACGGTATATTTCATGATCCCCACCGCGTAAATTGGACAAGCCAGTCAAAGATGAGTCTCTTCCAGCAAAGGAGAGAGCCCGTGGAAATTGTCGTTTGAATTTGAATTCCCCAGAGGCGGAGGGAAGAGACGTTGTAGAGTTCACTTTGGGGGTTGGCATAGGTGACTCGTCATCGGACTCTTGTACATCCATGTAGTAGTCATAACTTGATGACAAGGGATCTTCTGGTTCTATGGTTGACGAATAATTGTTTCTGGCATTGGCCTTTGTGTTGCGGACAAGCAAGGATTCTTCGGACATGGGAATAAGCTGCTGTACCAACTCTTTGGTACTTTGGTATGTCGGATCGAAAAAGAAAGAAAAAGTTGGAAACAGAGACGGGAGGGGTAAATCAAGGACAACCCAAACTATTCACCGTCTATTTGATAGGTTTTTGTATATAGATACGCTGGTTGTCATTAACCCCGGCAGGCAATCTCAGCGCACCGGCCGCTATCGCTTCCGCGTAGAGGTATCATGTATGGGCAGTGCCATGATGGCGGTGCAAGTCTCGCTTATAATATGTTTTAGGCTACTCATGCATGCAATCGGATGTACACTTCATATAATTTTAATCTTATTTTAGTTCGTTATTGAGGGAGGGAGGAATGAAGTACATAAAAACAATTCCAGAAAAATTCATTTCATTCATTTCATTCATTTCTTGATAAGAAGCATTTCATCCATCAATACAGGACCATGGAACTCTGGATTCTCAATACGATCCAAAGCCCAACGAGCCACCGTCTGCGTTGATATTGGAGGCCGAACCAGGCCATCTAACGAGCTCATTAAAACGTTTTTATTAACATCATTCAATAATTGTAATGCTGATTTCAATTTGGATCTTGCATCACCATCATCGATAACTTCATCGTACATGAATCCAGGTCTTAAAAATATAGGTCTTATCTTTGGTTGCATTTGGTATAGTTCGTACTCAGCTTTTCTTTTGGAATCTATGTAACCAGATGGGATACCAGGAAATCCTCTATCTGCTGACGTGTACACAAAAGCGGGCTTGTTTTTATTCACCTCGATCAAGGTTTCAGCAAGGACAATTGCACTCTCGGTGTTAATCTTTTCGTACGTGCTAATAGTACCTTTCTTCATTGGGTTTGGTGTCTGGAAAATCGACTTAAGTTCGTTCAATAGATTATCATTTGCATTTACCAGTTCTTTGTAATTTTGGTTCTCTAGTAATATTCCAATTGAGTGTACAACTGCTGTGGCTTCCACTAGCTTATCTTTGTAAGTATCTGGTTTGAAGATGTCACCTTTAACCCAGTTGATTTTTTCAACCCAAGTGTAATCCGTAGAAGCCAATTTACGAGGAATTGATCCAGATGTACTAATTGAAGTGACATTGAACCCTCCCTCTAATGCAGTTTGGCATATTCTCTTACCTGTTTGAGAGTAACCCAATCGGGGGGGATTAAAATGTTAGTGTTCTTGTGGACGAGACGTCACAATTGGGTTTCTTTCCTACGAGTTTATACGTACCAAGAAGTCCATTCCCTCCAAACACAACAATGTTTCTGGCGATTGATGTCATGGCTAGTTTTTAGAATAGGGCAATGAGTAATTATAAATCAATATGTGCAGGGTATTAGCACAAGTATTGAAGTGGGGCAAGTTGCACCGAGAATCGAGATATATATGGCATGATAAAATAGCGTCGATGTGTATAGGTCGATCCACAGAGTACAGACGCGTCTGTAGATGGATGCAACATTGATTCAGAATCATGATAATCACTGATGCTATGCTATGCTACGCCATTGCAATTTGTTATATATTGATTTGTTCAAGCGTCGCCACGTCGTCGACCCGTCGACCCAAAAGATTCAAGCAAGAGAGAAACCAAGTTACCCGCCCTCTCCAACTCGCACAGAGGAGATGGGCGGGACACACCACACAAACGCTGCCTGCCCGCGAGGCAGCCCTTCCCAGCTCTCCCCAGTTCTCACAGCTGCCCACCGCACGCGAATCTCAGGCAAATTTTTCACACTACCTCTCGGATCCTCGCTCTGCTCACTCACTGCTCTTGCAATCTCCAATCTTGAACCATTACTGTTTCTTTTTTAAAAATTTTCATTTTTGTATACGTTTAACGTCTCAATTTTAGGAATTCTTCTTTAATTAGCAATTATTCATTAATATTATATTACAAAATGGTATGTTCATTCTATATTGGAGATATAGACTTAGAACGTATCAAATCTTTCACTTCTACTGTTATTGAACTCACCTTCATTGTCGCCCTTAGTAATGACCGCAACAGCATCAGAGTAGAATACACTCAACCGTAGCCTCACAGAGCTTTAACGAATATGGATCTATATGAATTATTAGCATCACACTAGTTTTCACATTTCAATAATTCCACTACAACAGCACGTTGACCTTCATACATGTCTTTCAAATGGTAGATGTTGACCTCAAGAGATTGACAGAAACACGAGATACTTGAACCACATGAAGTAGATATTTATTGATGACGTTCTATCTAATTTATCTAATAGCTGTCAAGGATTATGACTACAAATATGATTGGAGCTTTAAATACTAACTTAATTTTTCTCTGTTTTTTTTCTTTAGGACTCAAAAACTCCAGTTACTTTAGCTAAGGTTATCAAGGTTTTAGGTAGAACCGGTTCCAGAGGTGGTGTCACCCAAGTCAGAGTTGAGTTCTTGGACGACAGTTCCAGAACTATTGTCAGAAACGTTAAGGTATGTATTCATCATTGAAATCTTTAAGACCGTTTTTTCTTAAAGGCACTTTTCTTGTATCATATCATCAGATTTACTAACATTTATTCATTTTACTATTACTATAGGGTCCTGTTAGAGAAAACGACATCTTGTGTTTGATGGAATCCGAAAGAGAAGCTCGTCGTTTGAGATAAGGTCTTTTACAATCACAGCATATAAAATTGTTCAACATCTTACATCTTCAAAACTGTTTTTTTCTTTTATAATTTAATGCTTTATTATTAAATTTACTTAAAAATATAATTTGTTTATTTTTTATTCATTTAATTCTCCCCTTGTGGTGTTCCAATCTCCCGTACCCAACTGTGTAGCATGTAATTCACAAATCAATTCTAGTTTTCGGGTCACGTGCTCAAAAAAGCGGTCACATTTTGAAATTTGTTCCTTAATAGGAAGGTAGTGTGTAAACCACATCGATAAACTTCTCCCTCAGTTTGGCTAAAAGGATGGCATGAAATGAAATATATATATACATTTAGTTAGATAGTTTATATGAAAGTTGAGTTTGTATAACGATTATAAACATATACGATCAGATTATCAAAATGGCACAAAGAGTTACATTTAGAAGAAGAAATCCATATAACACCAGATCTAACCAAATCAAGGTTGTTAAAACCCCAGGTGGTAAATTAGTTGCCCAACACTTGAAGAAGATTGGGACCAGACCAAAGTGTGGTGATACTGGAGTTCCATTGGCCGGTATCTCACAATTAAGACCAAGACAGTACGCTTCAGTCTCCAAGACTCACAAAACTGTGTCTAGAGCTTACGGTGGCTCAAGATCAGCAAATGCAGTTAAGGAAAGAATTGTGAGGGCTTTCCTTATAGAAGAACAAAAGATCGTCAAGAAAGTTATGAAGGATCAAGCTGAAAAACAAAAGAAATAATTTTTTGCATTTTGCTAATGACATATTGAAGACAATTTTGTATACTTATAGACCTGCTCATGTTTGAATTTGAATTTGAATTTTACTGTATTCGTTCACTCAAGGTATGAGATAAAAGTTAAAGTCCCACCATATCGATATATCCCCTACAGAAATATTAACTGTTATATTGTTTTAATACTCTGGTGATTTTTTTGTTGTCGATGTATACAACTATCCTTTGACCTATTGTTTTTTGTTTCTTTTCTTGTTGCTCTTCTTCTTTACTATTTATTTATTGTATAATTTAATGACATTCACTTCTCGGGCTTTTTCTTCCTAATTTTTTTCAATAATAATATTGTATGAATGATGTTGGTTTTAAGGAAATTCTTTGATGGCACCAGCCATGATCAAGCTATAAGTATTGATAAAAAGGGCTATCTTTACGGGGGTAACACAAATCGACGCGAGCGCGTCGTTCTTCATTATCGACTTCTCCATATTAGCCTTCAGTTGGTTGCCTTGTTATGCATGGGGTACATGAACTAACTACAAATCGATTTACTCCGTTCCAACCCTTTAACAATTCCTGTCCAGTTCATGGCCATCTTTGTATATTGGAGAACATAGCACCATTAATGTCTGACTACGATGATACGGCAAATTTGATGCCGACGGATGATAAGTATTTTGTGAACTTAGAAGACTGCAACAAGGATGAGTGGGCTGATGATGAGTACCATTTTGTCAAGACTGCGACAGCAAGAAAAGGTCGTGATATCCAGGTTTACAATGTCAAGACTTACGCCCGGCTTGTATCCGGCTGTATTGTTTTGAGCAAATTGCACGATAAGGTTCTCATGATCTCATCCTCGAAACATCAGAACAGATGGGTGATACCCAAAGGAGGTGTGGAATTCGACGAGGTGGCTAATTTCAGACTGACTGCTCGTCGTGAGACCTGGGAAGAAGCTGGGGTGACGGGGAAGATATTGAAAAAGTTGCCTGTTGTTGAAGATCACCGGTTTGTGAAGGAAAAAGCTGTTGATAAGACTTTTAAAGGCGTTGATTTGACTGTCGATGGGACTAAGATCCCACGTAGTGAGTTCCATTTTTATGAGATGGAACTCGGTGAACTTTGTGACGATTGGCCGGAGAAAGATAAGAGGCAAAGGAAATGGTGTACCTATGAAGAGGCAAAGCATGAATTGCTGAAATCAAAAAGACCAGAGTTGATTGAAGCTTTGAACGATTCCAGAATTGCTAAGGATTGCGTTAAGTTGAAGTTCGACGAGCACTCCAACCAACTACTGGATGCCCAGCCTGAGACCGACGATTATTGAGATATATTTGGGTTTCCATTCTTTTTCCTGCATTACGTTTTCCGTGTTTGACGCTCCTTAGTTACGCTTCGTATGACTTTGTGTTCATTTTTTCTTTTTGCTTTTATTTATTTACTAAATTCTTTTAATATTCATCAAAACTATAGCTTCTACATTATTATACGTACTTATGTTTACATACTGTATCACTCTTTATCTTGATCCACCTCCTAGCAAGCCACTCATCATATCTTGTAGCATGTTGTTTTGCTTTTGTATAATTGAAACATTGAAGTATATCTCACCAATTGTGTTCACTTTTTGAAGGATATCATATTTTTCCAAAATCCTTTTGTATCTGTTTGTTAGCACCTTAAAATTGGTTGAATGTTCGGGACTAGATCTTTGAACCAATTCAATCAATAGTTGCAAAAAGTTGAAGAATTTATAGCAATCATCCAAATCAGGGTCCGAAGAATTTCCATCTAAAATTTCGATACTTTCAGAGATAACGAACTGGAAATCTGATAATCTGTCGCTTTCCTTCACTCTTTGAATCATATCATCAATTGACAAAGTGGCAAATTTAATGTTACTCAACAGTATGTATGGTAGGACTAATCTAGCGGTGTAATATGCAAACGATGCTGGTTTGTCATTCATGAACGATCCAAAGCTCAAGTCAACGAGCAGCTTAAAACTCTTTTCGGTGCCGCTCAAAAACAAGAAGTGCTCACTCATATTAACGCTATCTTCTGATCCACTAAAATATAGCTTCTCACCCAACACTTCGTTTAAATGAACAAATCCTACTTCGCTGTGTGTCTTCTTCGCTGAAAATTTGCTTAACTCTTTGGAAAGATTAACTAAATTTGGATCCTCATCAGGTAGCACATTTAAAAGTTCTATAATTTTGACTAAATCTTGTCTCTTGAAATCTTCAGCAGGTTTATCTTCAATTTCAAAAATCTCAATCATGTATAAAATCAAATCGGCGGTCTCGTCGAATCTTTTAAATTCCATCAAGATCATTGAACTTTGGTACAATAGCTCAATTGCTGCAGTATAATTTTTGGCATGCACATATCTATTTGTGATTGACTTGATCGTTTGCTGAGCTTCATAGTATGAACCGTTTTCAATTCTATTCGATGAATATCTATGTGTTAGCAGTTAGTTCCAAGATAAGATTTCAGAAGAAATCAAGTACTCACCTCTCCTTGAATCTAGCTAAAGATTTTTTCAGCTTTCCCTCTACAGCAGAAGCACTCATTATTGTAGAATGGAGTGGTACCTTTATTCTATCTTTTCAATTGCCACAGTTAATTAGAGTTTTTTCTTCCTTTGGCATCTGCTGATACAAATATCTGGCGGCGGTCATCTCAAGTTCTCAACCTACCTCTGCAAATGGGTGGTAGGCAAAAGACTGCGACTGCGACGCTGCCATTAAAAATCTTTGAAGCCGAAAATGGGGTAATTAAATTATTGGTCTCCAAGTTTGTTGACTATTCATCTGGAAACTGCCTCAGTTTTCTTTCAGTTTAAAGTGTCCTTGAGAAGCAAGTTTCCAGAGATGTGTATAAGAGTTTATTGTCAGTCATTCATAGTAGAAGCTTTCCCAGAATCTTTTAGCTGATCCCCTGATTCCAAGCCATACGTTCGGGCGATCGCCAAAAAACCTTCCTCTACATTCAGACTCTTCTTCTAGTTCAATTACAGATGGGGTTCTGAACATATTACTAAAAACCACTATCATAGATGGTAAGTGTTCATTTGGAGCATGTTTGGTAACCGGTTTCATGTCCAAGTTTAGAGCTTCAAATTGTGGTAACCACCACGACAGCTTTGCAATTGAAATGTTGCATACCTTGATAACCTTTAGATTTGGGTAAGCAATGAAACAATTTTTGTTCTTAAAGATTAAGTATCCGTCAAATCCCTGTATTTTGATAGTCTGGATCTGAGCATGAGATTTGGCTAGTAATTCCGAAACAATGCTTGCCGTGAACGATATGGTATTGGAACAATTGGAGCTTTCGGCTTTCTCTTTTATGCTTTCAGCTAAAGTTTCTTCCGAAACAAAGGTTCCATTGTGAATACTGATAAACGTTCTAGTCCTTATAGGAAAATTGAAGAGAGGCTTTCCTGTGATAGATATAAGCGCCAAATATCGTAAAGATGTGATCTTGATATTGGGCATTTTGTGCTTTTGGAAATCAAATCTTAAAGATCTTATTTGCAG
The DNA here is from genome assembly GCA_030565405.1 of Ogataea paraovalis. Lineage (NCBI taxonomy): Eukaryota > Fungi > Ascomycota > Pichiomycetes > Pichiales > Pichiaceae > Ogataea > Ogataea paraovalis. The sequence goes on from JAJMBU010000068.1 coordinate 66,155, forward strand.
AGATAGACCTTTTAGCTGTTGTGGTAAATTCTCTACCACTAAGTTTAAAGAACTGATTCCTTTAACCTCAACTATCAAAAATCTCAGGTATTCGAACTTGGGTAAATTGTTGAAGACATGATTTTGCATTGTTCTTTTCTCACATCCATCAACTTCGAGCAAACCAGGTGAAGATATTTGTTTAGAACTTATGGCCTTCTGATATGTAAAATGAGTGCCTATGTATTCTCTGAGTTTTATGATCTTGACTTCTAAAAACATGGATTCGTGTCGAGTCAAGTAGTCAAGCACCGAAATCGACATTTGATGATACTTATTATAACGCGATAACAATGTACTTCCCCCGTGGTATAATACCAATGGTTTTAATCTAAAAAGTGTTGCTTGGCATTTATTGTTGATGGTTTTGCAAGTAAGTAAAAAAGGAATGTAACTCTTGGGATCCAGGAGAGTCAATATCTTATCCAATAGCTCCTTTGGGAATTGGTCAATAGTGAGTTTCGTGGAGCTATCATCAAAATACTGTAATTTGAGATCCGTCGGTCTTTTACCCATCAACACAAGATGCAAGTTATTGAGCTTGATTGGGTAGCATCAACAACAAAGACCCAATAAAGCGAGCCAGCGCTGAAGAATCCAAATGGAGGTAGGACCCCTTCTTTGTGCAACAAGCACAATGTTGCAGCAATGTGCGTGCCCGATCCCCGATTCCGAACACTGAACACGAGCGACCCTGAATTTTGCCGCCGGACGGAGAACACATGGGGTCCATCGTCCCAGTCTCCAGACTCCCAGCAGATCACCTGGACGCACCTCGACAGCCGAGGATAAACTCAACCAAAAAGCTCTCACCTAACCGGTTAGAGAAGGAATTGCTCCGAATCTCAGGTGTCATTGAAACGAATTTCTCAGACAGATATTAGTACTCTGCAATTTGAGGACGGGGTATTGTCATTTTATCCGAACATCATGGAGCCTGAAGATAATGTTTCCGGGACTCCCTCCCTTCAATTGATCGATGACAATAAAGAATTCAACTCAAATTTACTACCATATATTCAACAATTTTACGACGATAAAGATCAAAATGGTTTGAACTATCACATTGTTTCTGTTTTTGGTTCTCAATCAACCGGTAAATCAACCCTATTAAATAAATTGTTTGGGACTAAGTTCGATGTTATGGATGAGACCAAAAGACAGCAAACAACAAAGGGTATTTGGTTATCACATGCCAATTATGTTGCCTCAAATGAAAATGATGAGGGTTACAACATTAACGATAGTAATATATTTGTACTTGACGTTGAAGGTGTTGATGGTAGAGAAAAAGCGGATGACAAAGATTTTGAAAGAAAATCCGCCTTGTTCGCTTTGGCCACCTCCGAGGTTTTGATCATTAACATCTGGGAACACCAAGTTGGTTTGTACCAGGGTGCAAATATGGAATTATTAAAGACGGTTTTTGAAGTCAATTTGACTTTGTTCCACTCTAACAAGCAGAAGTGCTTGTTACTATTTGTTGTTAGAGATTTTACTGGTATGACTCCACTAGATAACTTAAGTAACAGTTTAAAGGCAGATCTATCGAAGATCTGGGGTAGTCTAAACAAAGTTGAAGGTAGCGAGGATGCACAACTGGCTGAATTTTTTGACTTGAAGTTTGTTTCGATTGCACATAAACATTTCCAACCCGAGAGTTTTGAAACAGATATTAAATTACTCGGTGATAAGTTTGACTCAAATGATGGTATTTTTAATGAGGCTTACCACCGCCATATTCCAATCGATGCTTGGGCTTTATATTCGGAGCAGGTTTGGGATCAGATCCAGCAGAATAAAGACCTAGATTTGCCTACTCAACAAATACTCGTTGCCAGATTTAGATGTGATGAATTATTAGAGCAATCTTACAATGATTTTGAAAAGGAATACAAAGATACCGATTTTGAGTCCATAAGCACACCAGAAGAGTTTGCAAACACATTAAGAGAACTCAGAGCGTTGGGATTGCGCTTTTATGACCTTAATGCTGCTAGATATGCGGATTCTGTTTACCAGGAAAGAAGGGAAATTCTACAAAGTAAGATTGACTCGTTGTTAAAAGCTGTTCATTCTGTAGAACTTGAAAAACTTTTGAAGGACTCAGTGGCACAGTTCATTGATAGTGTGCAAAACGGTAGAAAGGCCAAAAAGTCAGAGACCTTCCAAGACATATTAGCTGCGTCATCTGAATCCGCTCGAAATGGCTTCATATCAAAGGCTTCTGTCTTTGCGATTGATACTCCATTTGCATTTGATAAGGAGCTAAAACAATTGGATGAATCGCTACTTGAAAAATCGGAAGAGATGAGATCGAAGGAAAAATTAAATCTAGTTTTTAGGGTTACTAAGAGATTCCAGGCTGTTTTCAAGGACAAAGTTCATGAAATACTTCTAGCTCCAACAGTTGATTCCTGGGATTTGATTATGGACTCATTTAATGAGCTGTCCGGCTCCATCTTGCAGAAGTTCAAAATTGACGAAGATACATTTGATTTTCTGCTTGGTCTTTCCAAAGAGCAGAACACTGAAACTGCACTTGATATCAAGAAACAATTTTGGATAAAATTCAAAAGTATTATTCATGACTTTGTCACCGTGGACACAGTCTCAAGAATTTTGAGAAACAAATTTGAAGATTCATTCAGATACAATGAGGAAGGGCTTCCAAAACTGTGGAAGAACTCCACTGAAGTTGATGAACAATTTAATGTTGCCAAGTCGACGGCTGTATCATTGCTTCCTATATTTTCTGTTGCATGCGTGTCTAAAACTGGTGAAGAGATCTTGCCGGAAGTCGATATTGCACATGAGGAGGATTTCGATGATTATGAAGACGACGAATTTGCCAATCCACATAATTTCGCTCATTTGTTGACAAATCAGCAACAAAACAACGTATCTAAGAGGCTAAAGAAGGAGATGGATGCCATCTATATTGAGACGAAAAAATCAATTATTGCAAACACCACTTCCATTCCGTTGTTCATGTATGCATTAGTTATCGTACTAGGGTGGAATGAATTCATGGCCATTATGAGAAACCCGCTGTTATTTGCTTTGACAATTGTATTAGTGTCCGGTACTTACTTCGCATATAATATGCAAATGTTGGGCCCTATTATTAGTATAATCCAAGCAATGCTCCTTCAGACGAAGACGGTTGCAAAGCAAAAACTAAAGGAGATTCTTTTGGATGAACACAGTAATGCGGGGGTTCCTGTTTCCAGCGCTCCAGAAGCGATAGTGACTAGCAACATTGAACTCGATGATTTGAATGAAAAGGGAGAGAAGATTTAATAGCACCTTTTGAAGCATTTGTTTATATAACACGTTAATAACTTAACATTTCAGCTTCTTTTTAATTTAAAAGTCATTTCATTTCTTATCCAACTTAATGTAATCATTCTTTAACCTTCTAACTAATTATACGTAAGTCTTTGCGCTTTAAAGTTATTAATTATATTGATTTCAGAAAAAAAAACTAAAAACAATGAATTATAATTCATAAAAAACAAAAAATAACAGTTACTTCCCCACCAGGACTCGAACCTGGAGTCTTTCGGTTCGTAGCCGAACGCGATAACCATTACGCTATGAGGAACGATTTCGCATACTACATTGTTTTGAATGAAGGTCAATCGTTTTTTTCTACCGCATATTTTTTTCGCTTTTCTAGATGTTTTCTTACTTTCCTGATTCTGTGGATCATAGGAGAGACCCCAAAACAAGAAACTATATATTATGATACCCAAATATTCATATTAATCAAAATAAATGATTATTTATTATGATCGGATAGTTTTACAGTAGATATACGTACATAGTTCACTGGTGGGTCTACTGTATCAGGGTTAGAGTGGTTTGGATTATATAAAGCCTCCACAAGTATTCCCATATC
>JAJMBU010000069.1:0-69567 GCA_030565405.1 Ogataea paraovalis
TTAAATGGGTCAGGATTTTTCCTCGTCGAGAATATAATTATTATTATTATTATTAAAAAAAAAAAAAATCAAATGGTGGCTCCTCTCTGCAAAGAACTGCCGCATACGGCCCTCTCTCCTAAGAATCTGATTCCTGGTCATTAGGACGAATGAATATGCTATGTCATGTGTTAAATTAGTTAGCTATTATATAGAATAGTCATTTCCCTAATGAGACGACTGCTCTCTTCAAAGGGTTAGGCTTATTTTTAAATACCCTCGTCGAGAATAAATATTATTATTATTATTATTATTATTATTCCTCTCTGCTGTCAGGGGTTATAGTTAGTTAGATAAGGTTATGTAACGTACATAGTTCACTGGTGGGTCTACTGCTCTGCTAAATGGGCCTAACGACGAGAATATTAGACTAATTATTATTATTATTATTATTATTATTATAAATACTACAAGTGCTCACTGAAGCTTGAGGTAAGCTGAGAAAGACTTTTTTTGCCGCTCAGAGACGATCTACATAATCTGATATCTGGCTTAACTGTGCTGTATTCCAAACGGGTCATTGTCGTATAATGGTAGTTTCATAGCGTTGCGAAACATGCACTGCTAAATTAGAGATAGACTGGCCGCTCTTTTGGTATTTTACAACTGTTTAATAATTCCATTAACACAAGTAGACATCTGACTATCACTGAAATTTACTTTTGCAGCAGTTAATTTGGTGTACTTTCACTGATCAATAAGATAAGATTCTAATATTCTCGTTGTTGCTCCCATTTATTAGAGAAGGTAACCGTATGTCCGACTATATATGCTCTGCAGGCTAATAAGCACTTCAATTACATTATTGACGGAATTATAGTTGGTTGCCTGAGAAACAACATCCCCTTATTCCGCTAATTATAAATTCAAATTTATTCCTTTTTCTGTAACTAAAAAAAGGGACTTATAGCTCCTATGAATATTAGACTGGATACACTTAGATTTTTTATTGGGGGTTCCTCCCACTTCTCAGTTGGGTTGTGGAGGAGGAGCTTTAATACCAGTGAAGCAGTGAAGCGGTAACCTATAGCTGACTAATACGTTACATGATATGGCTTTATCCCACATGATTTGTGCGACGTATTGACTTCCGTGTATGTTGACAAAACAATTCATATATACCTTGCTTTGCTAATATACTTATCCTAGTGGAAGGCTAACATTCTTTGGAAAACTTAATTTATGAATATATAGATTACAATGTATCGCCAAGAACCTTCATACGCACCAATTTCGACGGCCAAATCTATATCAACGAGTCTTATCAACCGTGCCAAACAGTCACTTGATCATGAGATTCCATTATATACAAATAACAAGGAAAGAGACACGATACAGTCGATATCTGAATTGTATTCTATTATAGTGGCCATAAATCTTTTGGAAAAGTCGTTTATAAAGGATAAATTTGAAAACAACGAAGATTATTATACAAACACCGAGATAAGACTTTTGAATCAGTTCAATTTAATATTGAAAGATGACGCTGTTAGTAAAGAGTTCAATGATTTAGATTCGTTTGTAAAGAGGTTGAACATTGATTGTCCACTTGCGGTGAAGCGAATCAAGATAGGAATACCTTCAACAGTGGAAAATTCAACAGGTGCAGCGATTTCGATGTCTACTTCGTCATCTTCAGTGAACTCAAATTACCCAGCAAACAATACAGGAAATAATATAAGTGTATCTTCCAACATTGGGAAGGCATCAATGGTTCAAGCTGATACAAATTTGAAGGGTAAGGCGATTGCAGAAGCAACGGGATCGTTTATAACCTTGATGGATGCCATCAAGTTAGACTACAATACCAAAGAGCAATTGCATCCATTATTGAGTGATATTATAACCTCTACAAATAAGTTGTTCAATGAGTTTGACGGTCGCTCAAAGTTGATTCAATGGTTGATCAAGTTGAATAGTTTGAAGCTGAACGAGACTGTACAGGAAGAGGAATTAAAAGAGTTCTTGTGGGATATTGACATTGCATATAAAGGCTTTTTTAGTAAGTTGGGTTAGCATTCAACTTTTCTTTTCAATTAATTTATTTATGTAGATTTGCTATAAATTTAACGTCATATATATATATATTTTATCTATTTATATAATCGAAATGCATAGCAGATGAGGTTTACACAGCCTCAAATGACCTAAGCCTTGCTTCAACGTCTCTCGCAAGCACTTTTTAATAGGTTATTCCCTTTCACTCCTTTTCTTAATTCCAATCGACACCGTTAACTCGGATACAGTGTGTTCCATATGTCTCATGAGGATAGAATTGTTATAATATTGAGGCCACTGGGCAAAGAGTTCGTGGATGGATACCCAGGTTATAGAGGATACCTAAACAGCGGACAGTCCCCGTTAATCGAGGCAGTGATTGAAATACGTTCTCTGTTCTCTAACTATCAATTCACAAATCCCGTAATCAAAATAGGCTCCACTGTGGAACAGCGATATCAGGTAGCTAAAGGTTCGAAAAAACTACTTTATCATGCGGCTGGAAAAGAGACTTATACCGGTTTACAAGAAAAGAAAGAGCTCGTTCAATGCCATGAAGTTTATAGACACCAAGAACCGGCCAGTGCATTAGTTGGAATGAACTTTGAATTCTGCATGCCTACTGATACGATGATGCATACACACCACGAATTGATTCCAAAGACTGGTGGATACGTCAGTACTAAGAATTACATTGTTGTTGAATTTGAGTACATGCTAAGTGGACTGCCAGAGTTTCATGAGGACGAGAACAAAGTGTTTGCGAAAAGGTCTTATTTCGAGATACCCGTCCACTACTACGACTACTTGCCTGTGAACTATATCGAGAGACAAATTGGTGGAATGATGAGCGATGATAGTATAAACATTTCAGTGTCAGGAAACAAGCCCGTCCTTATGCAGGGAGATAGCTTGATTATAAAGGTTGATATATCTCCAGGACTTCAATTAAAACGGCAGAGGAGTAACAACCAGAAATTGCTGACAGTTGATATAAGATTGAGACAGATCATCTCATTTACAGGAATTGCCGAACAAAATGTCGTTACCGATATCGCTGCTGTGAAGAAGGATGTTGATGAACTATTAGAACAATCAAACATGTCTATAAGTGCCACAATAATGATGCCGGAAGAATTTGCAAACGTCAAGATAACGCAGAGTGACTCCCCCGATGTGAAGACTGTTGTGGATGTGTACAACAAGAAGGGAACGTTAGGTGTTCCTTTCATGAACCAGAACCTTCAGACGTACGACTATCCAAACGGTGGCTCATTGTACCGGATCAAGTATGAAATATACGCCAAGCTGGAGTTCGGCAAGGACAGGTCACACCTAGCCTTCAGCAAGTCTGTCAGGATGCCCATAGACGTGAGCTACATGGATGCAAACGATGCCTCGAAGAAGATGAAAGAGATGGCAGCACGCGTAGGTGCAAGACCGGTCTCACCATATAGAAGAATATACAAGAAACGGTTCTACCCACCGAAACCAGCATCTTCACAGAGCCAGGTGTGGATAGAATGATAGAGCTGTTAGAATATTAATTAATTGATAGAAGGCATATGGCAAATGTCAGGGCAGTGCAAACCAAAACACCTCGCACCGCGCATGCTGCACTTTTTGCTCTCCTCGTTGCGTGTTTTGTTTGTTTCAATTATCTTTCCAGGCGGGCCGCACCGCTCGAGCCACACTCTATTGTTGTTTTTTGATTTTCGGTCTGTTGGATAGGCTGGGAGGTAAACAAACACTTATAGTTTATAATGTATTCGAGTCTATATTAACGTTCTGCTGCTTCTTTCTGGGTGACCTTGATTGTTTTTTTTTTGTTTTTCACTTACCAATTGCAATTTGTTTTGTTGTTTCTCTCAGTTCCTGCTTCTACTACCCACTACTTGTTCTTTTCTCTTTTTGCTGACACAAGTTTGAAAAGAAAAGATTATTCCTTCGTTTTATAGTTAACCTGCAACTGATTCTTCATTCGTTTTTTGATCCCGCCCTTTCAACAACATGGTTTCATTCTCAAGATCGATTCTAACTTCCATCGCTTTATCTGCTTCCGTCTCCCGGGCACTGATTCCAATTGAGATCATTGGTAAGAGATTCATCAAACCTGATGTGGATGCCAGAAAAGATGGTGAAGTGTTCTTCGTTAACGGTATCGACTACCAACCTGGTGGTTCATCTGCATACTTGGACTCAAACCCCGACGACGTGTTATCCGACGCTGACGCCTGCTTGAGAGATGCTTATGCTATTCAAAATTTAGGTTCGGATGAAAATCCAATCACTGTCATCAGAGTTTATACCGTCAACCCAGAGATCAACCACGATGAATGTATGTCCATATTTAACGCCATTGGTATCTACGTTATAATTGATGTCAACTCTCCTTTGGGTAATGAATCTATTAATAGAGATGATCCTGGATCGTCGTATAATTATTGGTACTTGGAAAGAGTCTTCAAGATGATTGATGCCTTCAAAAACTACCCAAATTTACTAGGTTTCTTTTCCGGTAATGAAGTTATCAACGATGGCGCTTCAGCTGGTAAGGATCCTAAGTATATTAGAGCTGTTCAAAGAGATATGAAGCAGTACATTTCTCACCAAGCCGAAAGGGACATTCCAGTTGGTTATTCTGCTGCTGATGTTGTTGAGTTGAGACAAGCAACTTGGGAATATTTGCAATGTAATATTGATGGTGAAGATGATGATTCCAAATCCGATTTCTTTGGCTTGAACTCTTACGAATGGTGCTCCGGTGTCTCGGATTGGTCATCATCTAGTTACGCTCAGGTTAACTCTACTTTCCACAACACAACAATCCCAGTGTTCTTCTCCGAGTACGGTTGTAACAAAGTTCAACCAAGAACGTTCGAAGAAGTCAGTGAAGGTGTGTTTGGTGGATTAGAGAACACTTTGTCTGGTGGTTTGATTTACGAATTCTCAGAAGAAAGTTCCAACTATGGTTTGGTTGAAATCGAAAACGGTGATCTGACATTCAAAGAGGACTACGACAACTTGAAGACTCAGATTGCCAAATCCACCATACCAAAGATCTCATCCTCTGACGTTGAGGAACCCGATTATTCTGTGTGTGATCAGGATGCCATTGAAGACTTGTACTCTGAGTTTGATGCCGATTTCAATTTGCCAGACCAACCAGGTGGAGTCTTGAACATGATCTTGTACGGTGCCAACAACTCGAACATTGGTGAAATCATCGACGTTGACGTGCTTATCTCTAACTATACAATTAGTGATTCCGATGGTAAGGAAATCTCGGATGCTAGTATTACAATCGATTCGACAAACACGATTAACAAGCAAACCGGTACCACAACCTCTACTCCTTCATCCGCTACTTCTGCAACGGCCACTACTGCTTCCTCGTCTTCGAGCAGTTACGTTGCTTCTTCAACTTCTTCTTCCTCTTCTTCTTCAAAAGCCATGGCTGCTGGTCACAACAGTGGTGCTGTTGGTGTTATGTTTGTGCTAGGTTTAGGTCTAAGCTCTTTATTGTAAATTTCAAGTTTTCGCTGGTTTTCCTCTCTATGTGTATTACTTCAAATGACATATCGTTGTTTTTCTAGGTTTTCTATTTTTATTACTGTTATTATTATTCTCTTCGTCTTGGTTTGAAATTGAAACATATCCCTTCTATCTTTGTTCGTTTATTAAGCAGCTAACTTTATATTGTTGTTATCTTCCCCTATATGTAAGAGATCGAATCGTAGTGCACCGATGCGCCTCGTTATATGTGGCTGAGAGAGAGAACCCAAGAAATGTGGCGCACCACCAGCGTCACCAAGGCAGCGAGCGAGTGCGAAGAGTGCTCAGACACGGTAGAGAAGAGTCAGTTTTGAGCACAGGTTGACACAATATAGAAGAAAGAACTCGTGTAATTTGCAATTGAGAGAGTATCGGTTCAATACACAATGACTAAAGCATCTGAAACTGTTCTTGCTGCATTCACGATCTCAGCGATCTACTTCACTTTCTACGTTGGTGTTATCCCACTGCCTTCAATTGTGGCCGATGAAATCTTGCCAGTACTACCATGGTGGGCTTTGGTTTCTTTCGGTTGTTACGCTTTAGGTACGCTCGGTTATGGTGTTTACACGTTTAAGGACAAGGAGGACAAGTATAAGGAGTTGTTAGGTGAGATAGATGAAGCCAAGGTTTTCTTGAAGGCTAATGGAGTTGACGTTGAGTAAATGTTCCCGTGTTTATCATGCTTTTAAGCATTCAAAAGTTGATCTTTCAGAGTGAGCACCTTTCAATTTTTAAATCATTGGTAATTATTCTTTTTTTTGTTGGTAACATTTTGTGTTTATTTGTTTATGATTAATTACAACAGTTTATTTTACGACTTTCAATATACGACAATTGCCGGATTCTATCTCTATAAAAAAGTAATAACTCCCTTTAAATGTAAATGTAGGTCGATAATTGTAGAATAGTATATATATATAGACATGAGAGTAGAATAAATAAATAAATAAATAAACAAGTATAAGGAACTAAAAAATGCCAATTCTATAGCGCAGTGTGGAACAAAAAAAACATGATCTATCTCTATGCATTAGTTTCCTGTAATCTTTCTGGCGTACGTTCAGGTGGTGAAGGAGCCAGCGTGGAATCATCTCCTACACTCAAAGACGACGACTGTCCTTGCTGTTGCTGCTGCTGCTTCTTGAGCTTCTTCTCTTTCTTCATTTTCTCAAACTCGGCAAACACTTGCAAACCCAAAGGCATCTCACCTCTCTTGTCCTCTGTACCTTTGACTTCCCGCAGCTCATAAGGAATGTACTTATCCGGGAGATTAGAAGGAGGTGGATCGAAACCAAGAGGCCATTTTTCCTTGATATCATCACCTTGAGCAATGAGCCTCTCTGTAGCTTGCTTCGTTATATCCTTCCATTCTTGCATATCATCGTTAAATAGTTCCCAGACACAGTTGATGCAACCACTCATACAACAGTTATCAGGCTCGATTGGTCTCTTGGGCACTTTTAGACCGCAAATGTTACGGCTAATAGAACGGTACGAAACATCCCTTCTTGATGATTTCAAAGATTTATTCTTCTTTCCTGAAAATCCGAAAATCTTGTCAATATCGGGGTTGTCTTCATCCTTAATGGATCTGGTTTCAAAGGTAAGCGACTGTGACTTCTGTACTTCTGCATCGGATTTGCCCTTCTGGGACTCCGATCTCGCTAATAGCCTATAAAATTCGTTCTTATCTAGCTTCTTTCTCTTGGTAGCCAACGATGGAACATACGTAGCAAACAGCCTCGTGTTTATAAGCGGCTTAAATCTGACCAACATTCTCTAACTTCACAATCTAGACCCTGGGGAAAGGATAAAAGAGAGTAATCCGACCTGCCACCAAGAAACACAAAAAATCCACCAATCACCAAAATATACTCCAGATTACGGGAAAGCTCAAAAAAAAGAAAGGATGTCATCACATTTTGTTAGTCAAAATTAATTTTACTCTTCTCCTTCGAAGCGAACCGATGACTCAGCAAAGACATAAGCGAGGGTGGCACGCCTCGAGGCACACAGAGAAGGCGATTGGAGCGGAGTGGCAAAAGAGCAGTTTTGCAATTGTGCTTCATGGCCCTTCGAATAACTGTGATTTACAGGGTTCTAAGGACAAAACAGTGTTCCGACTGCAGTAGATTTTGTTAGTTCTCCTATCAGATATACACAGACAATGGTATGTTGCTTATTTATCTTTAAAGATCAAGGCTGGATGATTCATCCACTCCATATGGGGTTCTTTTTTTTGGGGGAGATTTTTGAGCTTCCCCAGATTTTTATCTCCAAATTACTAACAGTTTAGTTATGCTTCAGATTATCAGATTCAGATCGAAAGATGGAATGTTTAGGATAAATGCCGAACCACTGTCGTCTTTTGGTGACGTTTTGGATCAATTGGTTCCTAAGCTACCCAGCTTCAAAGTGGACTCATTAACCATTTCCAATACGCCTAACGACATTGGCCAAAATGCATTGAGCATCAGTGATCAAACGGTTAGCGATTTGAATTTGAAAAACGGTGATATGGTATACCTCAGTTACGAAAGGGCTTCAGAAGCAGACACAACCGCACTTGCTAATAACACACTCACCACTAGTACTGCCACGTCGATTTCAGGGAAACAGTCCGGGTCAGCTACCGTTGCTATAAACACAATACCGACCGCTTCTTTAGTAAAACAGTTAGCCATTGATGATGCTTTAGATAAAGAGGAAGGGTTCATTCCAAGAAATATGACATCTCTATGTAGACACACTTTGAAAGGTATGTGTGAATACTGTTCGCCTTTACCCCCTTGGGACGCAGGTTACCAGGCGGACCACAACATCAAACACATTTCGTTCCATGCTTACATCAATGAAGTGAATTCGAATACCAACAAGATGGAATCGGGATCATCGTACATTGCACCGTTAACGGAATCCGATTATATGATAAATAAACAATGTCCAGGTGGTCACGATCCGTGGCCTAAAGGAATCTGTTCCAAATGTCAGCCTTCAGCAATCACTCTTCAACGTCAAAAATTCAGAATGGTGGACCACATTGAAATTCAAGATAGTGAGACAATCAACGATTTTATCAATGCATGGAGATTATCAGGATCTCAAAGAATAGGGCTGATGCTTGGTACATACGACAAGTACGATAAAGTTCCCTTGGGTTTGAAAGGTAAAGTGGAGGCTATATACGAATTTCCTCAAGTGGATCAAGAAGATGGATTGATTTTACAAGAATGGGAAGATGAGAGTAAAGTTCTGGCGATGTGTGAAAAGCTGGGATTGATGCCAATAGGTATCATTTTCACCGACTTGGTAGATGCCGGAAATGGAGACGGTTCAGTCATTTGTAAGAGACATAAAGATTCGTTCTTTTTATCTTCTTTGGAATTGGTATTTGCTGTTAAATGGCAATTGAAGTTCCCAAACATTTGCAAATGGTCCAATTCGAACAAATTTTCGTCGAAATTTGTTACTTGTGTCATTTCTGGTAATACGAAAGGTGAGATCGATATTGAAGCTTATCAGATTTCTGAATCTGGTGAAGCCTTGGTGAAATCCGATTTGATCAGTCCATCTACACATCCAAACGAAGTTTACATCAACGAACAGAACGAGAACAGGTACGTTCCCGAGATATTTTTTCAAAAGATTAACGAATATGGATTAACGGTGAAACAGAATGCGAAACCGAGCTTCCCCGTGGAGTATCTATTGGTTTCTTTAACCCATGGATTCCCTGAAAAGCCACAACCGTTCTTCAAGGCGTCTGCTGAAAAGAAGTTCCCTATTGAGAATAGAGGTTATGTAGGAGAATCGCAGGATATGTCTAACGTCAACAACTATTTGAAAGATGCACTGAAGTCGAGCGACGTGGAATTATTGGCTCAGCTTTTGAGCAACTTGCATTTACTGAACTACTTGTTCAACGGGCTGCAGATCTTGGGAGAGGAAGAGTTTGAGATCATCACCACTATTGTGAAGAAGCTAGGAGAAGGTGATGAGAGCTATAAAGTGTGGACTTACAAGTTGATGGACTCCCCAGGATGGCAGACGTTGCAGACAATCATGGCTGTTGGGTATTAAAGTTTATAGATGGATGGATAGATAGATAGATAGATAGATAGATGAATGGAAGAATAATGTGGATGTGACATGATGATGGATACTACTGTAGCTACTATAGCTACTATAGCTATATCGACGGCGCCGATCGACGCCCGCACACACTTCTAGAATGTTCTCGTACAGTCGTGCACCACCCGATCGCCCCGAAAGAGAGTAAAAAAAAAATTTTCAGCCTGCGAAAAGAAAGAAAATCGATCCACGACGCGGAGTAAGCAAGTAAGCAAGTAAGTAAGTAAGTAAGCAAGTAATTGTAAGTATAATAGTTTATGCTACCACCGCCAGCAATTGGCACCCACCGGGCCACTGCCACGGCCACTGCCAGGTGATGCTTCGCCGTCGATTTCCTTCCATCCCTATTTATTTTTTTCTATCCAATATTATATATATTGTGCTACATTATACTCCTTCTTCTACTGCATCTTTTTGATTTTTTCTTTGGTACCTTTTAAGATCCTTCACATACTTATACATACTTGAAGAAGAAATAATGTCCACTCCATTTGGTGTCGATTTAGGTAATAACAGCACTGTCGTTGCAGTTGCTAAGAACAGAGGTATTGACGTTGTCGTCAACGAAGTTTCCAACAGATCCACCCCTTCGGTGATCGGTTTCAATGTCAAGAGCAGAGCAATTGGTGAATCAGGTAAGACCCAACAAACTTCCAACTTGAAGAATACCGTTGAGAACTTGAAGAGAGTTTTGGCCTTGCCTGTCGAATCTCCTGATTTCGAAATTGAAAAGAAGCACTTCACATCTCCGTTGGTTGAAAAAGATGGATATGCTGCCGCTAAAGTTAGATACCTTGGTAAGCAATCCGAATTCACATCAACACAGCTTGTTGCCATGTACTTGGGTAAGTTGAAGTCGATGGTTACCAAAGAAACCAAGAGTATCATCACCGACATCTGTTTGGCCGTTCCACTTTGGTACACCGAACAACAAAGAAGAGCCGCTGCCGATGCTTGTAAGATTGCAGGTTTGAACCCAGTTAGAATTGTCAACGAAGTCACTGCTGCCGCTGTCGGTTACGGTGTCTTTAAGACCGACTTGCCTGAAGATGCTCCAAAGAAGATTGCCTTCATCGATATTGGTCATTCCACTTATACCGTTACCATTGCTGCTTTGAAGAAAGGTGAATTAAAGGTTTTAGGTTCTGCTTACGATAAACACTTTGGTGGTAGAGATTTCGATAGAGCCATCACCGAATTCTTGGCTGGAGAATTCAAGACTAAATACAAGATTGACATACATGAAAATGCCAAAGGTTACGCTAGAGTCTTGGCCGCTGCTGAAAAATTGAAGAAAGTTTTGTCTGCCAACACTCAAGCTCCAATCAACATTGAATCCGTCATGAACGATGTCGATGTCTCTGCTCAAATGTCTAGAGACGAATTGGAAGAATTGGTTAAACCATTGTTGGATAGAATCCACGTTCCAATTGAAACTGCTTTGGCCACTGCTGGTTTGACCGCTGAAGACATCGATTCCGTTGAAGTTATTGGTGGTTGTACCAGAGTTCCATCTGTTAAGACCAGATTGGCTGAAATTATGGGTAAGCAATTATCTTTCACTTTGAACCAAGATGAAGCTATCGCTAGAGGTGCTGCCTTCATTTGTGCTATGCACTCACCAACTTTGAGAGTTAGACCATTCAAATTTGAAGACATCAACAGCTTCTCAGTTACTTACCACTGGGTTAAAGATGCTGAAGATACTGACAGCTTAGAAGTGTTCCCTAAAGGCGGTGTCTTCCCATCAACAAAGATGATTACTCTATATAGAACAGGCGATTTCGAAGTCGAAGCTAAATATACCCACCCTGAAGAATTACCAAAGGGAACCTCTCCAACCATTGCTAAATGGAAGTTGTCAGGTGTCCAAGTTCGTGAAGGCCAAGATTCTGCTATCTGCAAGTTGAAGGTTAGAAACGATGCCTCCGGTTTCTTTACTATCGAATCTGCTTACGTTGTTGAAGAACAAGAAGTTCAAGAGTTGATTGAAAACCCAGAAGCTACCCCAGAAGATGAACCACAATACAAGACTGTCAAAAAGTTGGTCAAGGTCAACGATTTGACCATTGATGCCCAATCTCACTCCTTGCCAGAAAACATCTTGGATTCATTCCTTGAACAAGAAGGTAAGATGGCTGCTGATGACAAACTGGTTGCCGAAACTGAAGACAGAAAGAATGCTTTGGAAGAATACATCTACGAATTGAGAGGTAAGTTAGAAGAAGAATATGCCGACTTTGCATCTCCTGAGGAGAAAGAAAAATTGACCGCCATGTTGTTGAAGACCGAAGACTGGTTGTATGATGATGGTTACGATTCCTCTAAGGCTAAATACATTGCCAAGTATGAAGAGTTGGCCTCCATCGGTAATATCATCAGAGGTAGATACTTAGCCAAGCAAGAAGAATTGAGACAACAGTTAAGAGGTAAGCAAGAAGCTGCTCAGATGGCTGCGATGGCTGAAAAGTTGGCTGCCGGCAGAAATGCCGAACCAAAGCCAGAAGCTGAATCAAAGAAGGATTCTGAAGGTGATGCCGAAATGGTTGATGAACTGGATTAGATTTAGGTATTTTTGACAAGGGAATGTATTTGTCATTATAGTTCCCATTATTTGTTGTTGTTCCTTATTATTATTATTAATACTATTTTTCTGACTTTTTCTCTTCTCCTTCCATAAGGGTTTCATTGTTTTGCTTTTTTGTTGCGTTTTGTTTTCAAGTTCTGACCAAATCAGTCTGTTTATAAAGTTGGATGCGTGGAAAGTAATCCTCCTATATACAAGTTAATCATATATATATATATCTCCTCTTACATATACTTATTATCATAGCTTCCCTGACAAAAAAAAAGAAATCAGAAAAGAAAAAGAGAATGTAGCAAAGAAGAATTACGGTAAAACAGAGTCAGTCTCCTCAACTGCACGCTCGCTGTCCTGGTAGATCAAGTCAAATCAACAGTATACAAATAAAACAAATCTGCGAGATGACAAGAGGATTCGGCGAGAGTCCGCCCTGTGAGGAGTCAGTCGGGCAGTTTACTGGTTTTCTTTCTGTCTTCTTGGGCTGTACTTTGATACTGATCGGAGCCTGCTAATTAGAGGCCGCCATATCTGTTTTGTAATTTATTTTCGTTGTTGAAAACGCACACCGTTTGATTTACGTTGCACTGTGAACTGACCTGCTTGTATAGATAGATCGATTTACCTACCGGCACTTTATCAGCACTCCGGCTATTTCATTCCTTCTTTATTCGTTTTATTTACTACAAGCTTACTATTTGTTTTCATTTTATTGTAGCTTGCAAAAACACTTACCATTGATATTCACTCTGACCGAGTACCTGTCTGTTGTCTACTAGCAGCAGCTCAAGCGAACACCCCATCAGCTTTTCTTTCTTTTATTTTTTTTATTCAGCACTTTAATTTACCTGCATTTTTATCAAGCATGGCATCGAAGAACATAGAGAAATCACCAAGCAAACAACCACAGTTCAGGAAAGACGATCTTGAGACGTTTAGGTTGGATACCGCCCCTACTTCCATCCCACCTCCAACTGCCGCTGCAACGACATCTAAACTTTCTTTGGCCTTTCAAAACGTTAACGAACAACATGTGGATCCACATGAACGAAATTTCATTCAAGATGCTGAAATTCTAAAAGAGGTGAATGCAAAATTGACAAATGTAGATGATAGCGAACTTACCAAAGGGTTGAACGATTCCACGGGATTATCTGCAGTTCGCAAACTTTCATTATCAGATGGACAGAAATCTAACGATGATGCTACAGCAGAATTAGTGAACCTACGAGATCAGCATCAAAAGCACCATCAGGCTACAACAGATGACGATGATGAAGAATTCGATTCGGGCGACGAAGTGGATCCAAATAACGAGGAAGATAAAGAAGATTACATACCTGGTGGGTACCACCCTGCCTACATCGGCGAAGAGTATAAAGACAACAGATATATCTTAGTGAGAAAATTAGGATGGGGTCATTTTTCAACCGTGTGGTTAGCCAAGGACCAATACGAGAACAGGCACGTTGCTATGAAGATCGTTAGAAGTGCCAAAAATTATAGAGAGACTGCCATCGACGAGATCAAACTGCTCTCGAAGATCAACCATACTGATCCAGATCATCCTGGCCATGCCCATTTGATCAAGTTGCTCGACTATTTTGATCATCAGGGTGCGAATGGGATCCACATATGCATGGTGTTTGAAGTTTTGGGTGAAAATCTTTTGAGCTTGATTAGAAGGTACAAGCATAAAGGTTTACCTGTCAAATTTGTCAAACAGATTGCTAAGCAGATGCTACTTGCCGTTGACTTCTTACATAGACAGTGTGGTATCATCCATACGGATATCAAACCCGAGAATATCCTTTTGGAGATCGAGGATGTCGAAAAATTGGTCAAGTATTTGGAAGATTCACAGAGGGAGAGAAGACTATTGAGACGTGTGTCATCCAAGATCAAGAATGGTACATACGATCCAAACGTTGAACCTATCAAAATGGAACTCGAAGATCCTCAATTGCCTTTCAGAAAGAGTAGATATACCAGAAGGCAAACTATCATCACTGGATCACAACCATTGCCTTCACCTTTAAGATCAAGATCAAATTCTTACTTTATTCAGCCGTTGCAAACATCCGTGAGTGGTTTCATCGGACAAAATCAGGCTTCACAGCCATCATCTGCAAAGACATCATATAAGGACTTACAATCGTTAGTGGCTAAAAGTGTCAACGAGAGAGCTGCATTCACACTGGATACACCACGTGATGATGAGTTGGAAGATGATGATTTGATCAAAGTTAAAATTGCAGATTTGGGGAATGCCTGTTGGGTGTACCGCCACTTTACTGACGACATTCAAACTCGTCAATACCGTGCACCAGAAGTTATTTTGGGATCCAATTGGGGCTGCTCGTCCGATATTTGGTCGATCGGGTGCCTGATTTTTGAACTAGTTACTGGTGACTACCTATTCGACCCAACTGAAGGACCAACGTTCAGCAAGAACGATGATCACCTGGCTCAGATCATCGAATTGGTGGGTCAAATTCCAAAGAAAGTGATTGAGCAAGGTTACCACTCAAAAAGGTACTACCATTCAGACCTGAAGACTTTGAGACAGATCAAAAACCTCAAGCCTTGGCCCTTGGAGAACGTTCTAATGGACAAGTACAAGTTCAGTGAGACTGACTCCCGAGAGATAGGAGATTTCTTGTCTGGCATGCTGATAACAGATCCAAAGTTGAGGATGGATGCTGCTGGATTATCCAACCATTTCTGGTTAAACGATTGCCACGTTGATGGCTATATTGATAGAGAACCAGGGACAAGAGGTGAGGATATTGGTGCGGGTTGGTACAAAGAGGTCAAGAGGTCTCATTGAGCCGAGACACTTTACTCTATTGTCTACTCAACTTTTCAACTGGTATTGTTTTTTTTTTGTATGTGCTGAGTTACTTTTTGGAAAAATTGTATATTTACTTGCTGCTTGGTTTTACAATATCCCTTTTCTGTTTTATTTCTTTCCGTGACTGTACATTATAAGTTTTTCATTTCTCCCGCTTGTGTTTTATTTTTTTTTATCATTGTCATAAATGTATTGGGAGGTTTCAGTTCTCTTCCTTTTTTTTCTTTTCACTCATATAGCTGTTTTTTCTCTCTTTTTTTTTTTTTTTGGTCAGCTGAATTCCTTTTTCTTCCATTAGAGTCATTTAATAATAATAATACTAATAATTATATTCCCCTAACAATAAGCTGTTTTAGATTCACGCTTATATGTGGTTCGGTGCAGCTGGTCTGGTCGAAAACACAGCCTCGAAGCGAGATACCGGAGTGAAAAATATAGTGAGGTGAGCAGTTAGATCCCACACCTTCGAAAGAAAGATGAAGTAACGGTATTCAAGCCAAATTAAGCGATGCCTGAACCATCAACTTCTCAATTATCAGAAATACTTGAATCTTTGAAGACTAAGCTTTCGAACGATGCAGTAAACCAAACTGTTGAAGGTGTCCAAGGGGTAACACGCTTGTTCCATTCACTTGCCGTTACACTTCGTGATTCACAGAACCGTGCCGACGCACAGTTGACTGATTCCATACCCTGGATCATGAACCGTTTTGTGTTACAATGGACTCGTGTATTTCAACAGGGGAAGGATGTGTTGGATCAATTGATTCTAGACCAATTGGAGGAGATATTAAGAGTGTTAAGTAATGCCGTGGCAGATTCAGATGAAAACAGGATTAAGATGCTACAAAGTTCGAGTGAATTGTTTTTTGATGCATTTGCAAGCTATCTTGAATTATTTGCTTATAAGTATAGTCGACTTGTTGGATTGTATTTTCTTCTGAATTTCATTTTGCATAATGAACAAACCGCTAATTTCATAAGGAAGTTTAACAATGGGGGATTTTTCAGGATATTATTTCAGTACTTTGGTTCTCATGACCTTGGTGATACTTGGGGTGTTACCATAGACTTACTAGATGAGCTTTTTGTGACGGAGAAGTTGGAAAACGCGGCCATCAATGGCCCGTCCTTGTTACTACTTATAGATGCTATAGAATCTAAGTTGGATGATAACGAGGAGTTTGAGGAATTTGAAGAGTATTCAAAGCTGTTTTTGAAGCTCAGTTCGTTGAAATGCGAAAATAGCAGTGAATTACTGAAGAATGGGATTACAAAGATTCTTAACCATGATAGAATCAATATTTTGGAAGACGGATGTGACTCTTTCTTGAATGACTTTTTTAGTGGTTTGTTGAATATATCGTATGAAGATAACAATGGTGAAGCAAGTGAGAATTTGGATATAAGTTTAGAGTCACTACCATCTAGTGCCCTTTATATGGTGAATGTTGCTAATGGGATTACATCTGCTGAGAGAAGATCGCTGGTTGTAGAGAAGTTCAATACACGAGTTGATGAGTGGTTAGCTGGGTTTTTCGATACCTGGATGAACATCGCAGAGCTAGAGGAGGGCAAGCCATGCAAATATTTTTTGTTGCAATGTGTTTTCTTACTCAATAAGCTGATACTGGAGCAATCAGTACTACTTGATTTCAATAACAACGGCCTGATCGACAGAGTCGTTGATATCTTGAAGGACTTAGTATTGGATCACGTTTTTGTTTCGATTCACAAACAGATACTAATTTTGAATGTTTCGTTTTTGAATAAGTTGGTATTGAGTCATATTAAAAACAAGATCAGTTTGAGTTCAGAATTGGTGCACTGTTTGGTTGGTTTTATCTCCGATTCCAAGAGAGTCGAGTTCGATACTGACGAGATCTATTCTCAATTTGATTTGATATCGTTCAGTATCCTACAATCAATTGTACTTGATGATGAATCCAGCTATACACAAGTTGATAAGCTGATGGAATTGACGCTTGCTCCTGTTGTTGAACCTCAAGGTAACAAGCCGTTGGAATTCAACTATATTTTTGAAAAATACAAATGTGTTGGGTTGGTACTATCGAGGTATACCGAGGATGTTGTTAATCAGCCGTGGATAAGCGATGTGATTGATCAGTTGGCTGAGTTGTACGACAGTTTGAAAACCCAGTTGTCAGAGGATATCGATATAAAGAGAAAGGAGATGATTGAAATGCTCTTTAACAATTTCAAGTTTATCTGTGCAAAGATCGTTGAGATTGATAGCAACAAATCTTTGACCAGTAAATGTAAGGAATTGTTGAAAGCTTTATAAGGTGGGAGACTATTTATTTTTTCTATTGTATTTCTATATAATATGTATAAACAGGGCCAAGCTATGAAGCAAGTATGATAAAGGACACGATAAGAAATAAAAAGGAAGTCATCTATATATATATATAAATAAAGTGGGACGATATAATAGAACTAGAAATAATGAATAATAATAATATATATACTGATAATAAAAATAATAATAATAAAGGGTAAAACTTTCATTCGATTTTGTTTTGTTGCTTCTTCAACCGAACTTCAGCAAAGATACCAAACCAAACCAGCTCGTATTGATCTTCGAGACCATGCATCCAGGTGAACAACAATTGGTTGTAAAGAATGAAGTAATAGATACCCAAACCGGTAAACACATGCCACCAGCCGTGACCTTCAGTCAAGATACCCAAAGGTAAACCCAAGTGTTCTCTTCTCAACTTGATCAAACCAGGACAAAACACAAAATCCATATTCCAGATGAAGAAACCAAATGCAAACAAAGAGAAAGCAAGCCCTAGTATCTTGTATAGTCGTCTTCTAGCGGATTGATCGGGAACTTTTTCCCTCACCACCATCAAGGTCTTGTAAATCAAACCAAAATTTAACATTGCATAGAAAGCTTGATGAAATTCCGGGTTTCTATAAACAAAGATGTAGATATAAGTGAACAACAAGGTCACTATGAACGTACCTGCGCCCCAGATCCACTTGATTTTCTTGGACGAGTTCCAAGCAAAGATGTAGCCAAAAGGTAGAGCGGTAACGTAAACCATTGGTAATTCATCCATCATCTGGTACTCGTATAGTAAAGTCATATGGAAGAGGAAAGATCCCATACCCACTGCAGCAAAACCAATGGAGATGAAAACGTACAACAAACCAAACTTGTTCTTTATCGTCGAGTACAAATGGTGTGCACCCAACAACAAAAAGACGAAGTTGGTGCACGAGTTGACCACTTCGGCGATGTATGGTGATAGCACATAGTTTTCTTCACACCAGTCGATGGTAGCAGTAATGGGGCCCCAATAGCCAACATAGGAGTCCGGGTGTGCTGCAGGATAATCAAAAAAGGCCATCCTAAAGTTGAAAAAAATATAAGCTTAATAAATGAGATAAAGAATACACGACCAAGAAGGGAAAACTTGCGAATTTAATGCCGATTGAGAGAGAGAGATGGGGTGGATGTGGTTACTAACAGGAGGTGATGGAGAGAAGCAGAAACTGAAAGGTGATCAACCCATATACATAAAAGTGGGGGCAAATTCAAAATTTGATGACTTAAACAACGGAGATAGACCCTTCTAACCTCAAAGGAATATAAAATTTGCAGAAAACCAGTAGAAATCACCCAACTCGAAGAAATATAAAACCATGAAACCAACCTGGGATGGAAACCAGAAACAGCCATCGGCGTCGGCACCGCGTCGGCAATGCGTCGCTCGCTCGCGTCGATTTCAATTTTCGGCACTCTCGGAACTTTCCCTGCCTGCTCCCCCCACTTTTTTGTCTGCACAGCCGTGATCTACAGGTTGCCTATCTCTGAAGCTTATCCATTCAACTATATATATATATATATATATGTATGTATGTATGTGTATGTCTATCTGCTTGTTTATAATATATCGTATCATATTTTAACTAATCAGAACCAGTTTCTTCAACCTGCACTTTGATGTCCACATCTTCCTTTTCAAGGCGTTGCTCCTTTTTGCCGTCTTTGTCTATTAATCTAACTTCAAACGGCATTCCAAACTTCCAAACTAATTCGTAATGATCCTGTTTTCCTAAGAACCAAACTTTTAAAAGCTGGTTGTACAACACAAAGTGAAATATACCCAACGAGGTCAATATATGCCAGTACCCGTGACCTTCCAATAACAATGCACCTAATGGTAATCCAATTGTTCTTCTAGCATTGATCAACCAGTTGCAATAGTAGGTGTCCAAATTCCAGATCAAAAACCCAAAAAGAAACTCAAATAACGAAAATGTAACCAGCTTATACATAAATATCTTCATCTTTTGGTCAGTAACATACTTTTTAACCAAGCTTAGAGATCTAAAGATAATCATGAAATTGAGCAATGCATACGAAGCTTGGTGCAATTCTGGATTCTTGTAAATCGAACAGTATATGTATGTCAAGGTACCAATAATAACGGTGGTAAGTGCATAGACTAAATATTTACTGATCTTGGATTTCATTTCAAGTGAAAAGATATAGGCAAATGGCAACGCTGTCACATAAATCATTGGCAATTCATCCAACAACTGGAATTCGTACCTTAGTGTCATATGGAACAACCAGGATCCAATTCCCACAACACACATACCGATCGAGCAAAAAATGAAGATCAATCCATGTTCATTCCTAATTGATGAATATAACAATCTCATCGATAGGAAGTAGAAGGAAATGTTGGTGGTTGCGTTGACAATCTCTGCAAAGACAGGTGAGATGACATAGTTCTCTTCACACCAATCTATTGTAGCTGTAACCGGTCCCCAAAAGCCATCATCTGCTTTGGGTTCTCCATATTCAAATGGAGATAGAACCGACTTCAAAGTTAAAAAGATGTTTCCCCAGTTCATGTTTATAAGGCGATCTGATAGATGGAGTTGAGGTGTATAGAGAAAACCGACAGTGAAACCGAGTTTGAATGGAATAAAAGAGGTGACCTTAACGAAAGCAAACTGTAGATTAAACTAAAACAGAACCCAAAACCAAGACGGACAAGCAAAAAAAAAAAAAAAAGAGAAGCAAGAAAAAACCATGTAAAAAAAGGAAAGGGCAAATTAAATAGAACGGCAGGGCAGGGCCAAATAAAATAAATTTCAGTGCTTTCTTTAATTAGATAAAGTAGGATACGTCAGATCTCTCTTTTGAATGGAAGATTTCGGAACGAGTTTCGAGATCTTTCCCTTATTTGCTTAAACAGGCGGGATTTTGCAATTCCTTAATTATTCTACAGCCGTTTAGTAAGTTTTGTTATATCGCTTAACTTGCAGAGTTACGCCCTCAGGTAGAAGTAAACGTGTGGGACAATGCAAACAATTTCATCCGTTTAGCACGGGAAAATCGGATTACGGCTATTACAGTGTGTGTATTAGGAACCAATATATGACATAGTCAGGACTAAGCAAAAGATACTGTGTATCTAGGAAATTTCTGCTCTTCTATCTCCCACAGATAGCCATAAAATGTATATCGACAACCCTTAAAACACGACAAATTGAAGTTGACGGCTGCGTGCCACTAAAACGAAAAGTCAGCTGGTTGATTTTCAGTTCTTGTGGGGTTTTCTATTTTTTTTTTTTTTTGTTCTTTTCGTTTACGGGGAGAGCAACTGTAATATGCGAATTTGAATTTTTTTTTTTTTTTTTCGTTAATTCGTTTAGCTGCTGCGGTTTCATGGGTTGCGTAATTGATTAAGTGATACAATCTGGCTTATATAACGGCTTATCAGATTTTATGCAGTTTCTTTTCTTCTTCCTTTCTTGATGCCTTCAGGAGTACACTTTGCGTTTCTTTCTTTCTTATCATCCATGTTAATCAGTCGTTGAGGCAACCATTCCTAGGAAATGCAATCATCCTCTGCTGCTGAAAGATTGAAGAAGCTTAAGGAGTTGAAAACTTTAAAGAAAAACTCCATCCAAGAGAACAAGAGAGAGCTATACAAAGAGTATGAACAGAAGAAGATCAACCATAAACTCCTGGAGAAGCTGGTAGATAAACAAAAGGATGCTAAAGAGGAATTGCAGAAGATTGAACTAGAATCCAAAGGTTTAAACTATCAAAGATTTAAAAATATGAATTACACAATTGAAAACGATGAAGATTGGAATGCAAAGCTTCAGAAAGAAAAGAAGGATCTGGATGAACGAGAGTTTCAAAATTATAAACAGCTTGCAGAACAAACGTATTTAAAGTACAGAAAGGAGTTAAATAAAAACGGTGATATTCTGACTGATGAAGAGTATGCAAACCAAAAGATAGCATATGAGCATTTAAGGAGCCAAGGAGAGACAGAAGAACAAATACTAATGAAACTAACGGATAAGACAAAGTTGAAAAAGTTGATACAAGGAATTAAAGAGAAAGATGCAAAGTCATACAAGAAGAGAAAGAGAACTGCTGAAGATGAAGATGAAGAGGAAGGATTCATCAACGACAAAAACAAACAATTCAATGATAAGTTGAATAGACACTATAATAAATATTTGGGTGATTTGAAGGATGACATAAAGCGGGGAAGTTCCATTTGAAGTATCTGAGAAGAGAAATTTGTATAGTAGTGGCTACCAGTTGACGGCCTAATAATGAATATATATATATATATATATATATATATAATAAACTAATAGTTAAATGATGATGAATAGCAATTTGTAACTAGTCAAGCTACCCTCACTGTAATCGACGCGAGCGACGCAACGGAGAAAGAATTTTTGGAAATCGCCGCAGACTGTAGTCGGCGAGCGAGAAGCCAATTTTCAACTAGCTAGCTGCCTTCGACCTCGACCACCATACCTTTTAACGAACAAAGAGACACTGATTAGCTTTTCCCATTTGGCAAGGTGGCCTCCTAAATCTTGAGAAACATTGCCTAATAACTGGAGGGTATCCATTATATTATCCATTGTATTTTACTGGGATAGTTCCTTGTTTTGCTTTTGCTTCTTTTGCTACCTTCATCAGCATCTCTTCCCTGTATTTAAAAAAAGATACATAGACACCTACCTATTCTTTAGTCACAAAGGAGGCCTGATAATAATAGGACGTTGATAACACAGGGTACATCTGTTAATTTTTTCTTTTCATCTCATTGACTGTTCAAGATAAAAGCAACCACGGAAAACAAAAAGAATAAGAGTTTCAATTTATACACCCATAAACATGTCTGATCAAGAAAGGGAAATTAGCGCTCGTTCAAAGAATCAAAGTTCCGAACTTCTTGATACCGCAGCAGAACAAGATGACGAAGATGATGAATCCAACAACCTGTCTAATCTAGTTGATTCCTCCGAAGAAGATGAAGATGAGGAAGAAGACGAGGAAGCTATTAGAAAAGTCAGAGAAGGTTTCATTGTTGACGATGAAGATGATCAAGACGATGAAGAAGACGATGATGACGAAAGTGAGAAGAAGAAGCGTAGAAGACATAAAAAGAGAAAGAGAGAAGCCATAAGAAAATTAGACAATGATGATGAACTAGATGAAGATGATTTGGAACTCTTAAGAGAGAACGCTGGAGAGTTACCTTCTCACCTTGCAGAAAAGAGTAAGTTCAAGCGTCTAAAAAGAGGTGGAATTGAATCTGATCAACATGGTGGTAAGAACTTAACAGATATGTTTTCAGATGAAGAAGCTCAAGATGAAGATGATGAAGGGAATGATGATGGACGTGATAACGATGATGATGTCGACGACGACGATGGGGATGATGATCTTTTGGAGGCTTCTAATCAGATGAAAAATAGAGCACAACAAAATCTGATTGGTGAATTCGACGATTTCATTGAAGATGATGAATTTTCCGAGGATGATGAAGACAAAGAAGAACGTTTGGCAAGAATAAGATCATCCAAGACTCAACAGAACAACATACAAGCGCATTCTCAATTTGATCAAGATAAGTTAGATGAACTTTATGAGATCTTTGGTGATGGTAAGGAGTATGAATGGGCTTTGGAAGCTGAAAATGTCGATGACGAAGAGGACGAGGAAGGTGAAGATGAAGATGGCGAGTATTCATACAAGAAATCTAAGAAGGATCCTAAAGCGTTGAATGATGTTTTCGAATACGAAGAGTTAAAAGAACATTTATTAACGGATAAAGATCAGGCCATCAGAATCTCTGATATTCCAGAGCGTTTTCAAGCCTTGCGTGAAGGGATCCAAGAATATGATTTGGACGATGAAGAATTTGCAGCTAAACAGCAATGGATTGCTGATTCTCTATACGAGGAAAGACTTGCCATGTTTCAAAATAAGGAATCTTTAATCGAACCATTCAAAAAATCTGTCGCACAGATAGTTTTCTTCATAGCAAAGGAAAATTTGGAAGTGCCAACCATCTGGAGTTGTAGAAAAGATTACACTTTATACACATACCGTGAAAATGATCAACTACGAGTTCAAAAACTATTGAATGAAAATGATCTTTGGAGGATTGTTCAGTTGGATATCGATTATCATGCAATGAGAGATAAGAAGAAAACTATCGAAAGAATGTTTCAATCCCTGGACACTGTTGATTTACTCTATGACGAATATATTGAAAATGCCAAAACCATTGTTGAGTTACAAGATCTACAAGACTATTTGTCATTCACCTACAGTGCCGAATTAAAAGACGCTCAGTTGGAATCTTCACAGGTTGGTAAACAAAAATCCCATTCAAAGTATACTATTTTTGAAAGAATTAAAAAGGATACTATATACACCGTTATTAAGGAGATGGGTATTGACTCTGAGAAATTTGGAGAGAATGTCAACACAAACAATAAGATCTACCTAACCGATGATTACGATAAAAGACCAGAAGATTTAATTCAAGAGATTGTTGATGGTGACTCGTATTTCAAGTCTGTTGACAAGGCAACAGATGCAGTTAAACATATGTTTTCAGAACAGTTGATACATAATCCAAAGTTAAGAACCCATTTAAGATTGGCGTTCCAAAATTATGCTAACTTTGATATCGAATTGACCGAAAAGGGTAAAATTAAGATCACTGATGATTCCCCTTACGCTGATTTCAAGTACTCAATCAATAGAACCACTGAAACGTTATTGTATCGTTCCGATTTGTTTTTGAGGATGTTAGAAGCTGAAGCACTAGGCTATGTCAACATTAAGGTTGGCTTAAAGAATGCATTTGAAAATTTCACGAATCATTTGTTCTCATTCTTGGCATCAGATGGTACATCTGACGTTTCAAATGCTTGGAATAAGTTAAGAAAGGAATGCTTGGATATTGCATTAAAAAAATTAGTTCCTATAATCTCGCAAGATGTTAAAGAAAAAGTCAGAGTCACTAGTGAAAGAGCGCTTTTCTTTGAAATTAGAGAAGCATTTATGAATAAAGTTGATCAGGCTCCGTATCATCCAGTTCCAAATGCCAAAGGTACCGTTCCAAAAGTGCTTTCAGTTTCCAATGGTGACGCTCAAAGGGATTCTGCAGTTATTGCGATTGCTATGGATTACGATGGTACTATTGCCGAACATATCAAATTTGAAGACAACTTCAAGTCCCAAGAATTTGGTGATAAATTTGTCAACTTAGTCAAAAGATTCAAACCTGAAGTTGTAGCAATTTCGGGATACAACGTTAGCTGTTCGTTCCTATTTAAGAGAGTTCAAGAATTGGTTCAACAGAATAATATAATAGTTGAAGTTGAATCGGATGACGACTATCAAGGTGATGATATTCCTTTACCTGTTATGTATGTTCCTAATGAAACTGCTAGATTGTTTGAACATTCAGACAGGGCAAATCAAGAATTCAGCGACAAGCCTGTCGTTGCTAAATTCTGTATCGGTATAGCTAGATATGTGCAAAGTCCTTTATTGGAATACATATCGTTGGGTGAATCGGTCACATCTACATCCATACATAAACATCAAAGTTTGTTGCCCGAAGAGAAGATTATGCAAGCTATCGAATCTATCTTTGTTGACGTTACGTGTTTGGTTGGTATCAAAATCAACGATGCTGTTAGATCGAGCTATTTATCTTCGACTTTACAATACGTTGCCGGTATGGGTCCAAGAAAAGCCAGCAGTTTACTTAAGAGTATTGAATCTAGTGGTGGCTCGCTACTAAGAAGGGAAGATTTAATTCTGAAAGGTTTGACTACCAAGAATATCTTTATGAACTGTGCGGCATTCATTGAGATTCCAGTGTCTGATAGACATGACAAAGACGTTGAACTATTGGATGCTACGAGAATTCACCCTGAAGATTATGAATTAGCTAGAAAGATGGCAAGTGATGCATTGGATCTATCGGAGGAAGAGAGACAAGAATTGGAACAAGAGGAAGGTGGTGTTATCAACAAATTGTACGAAGAAGGTTCTGAAAAATTGGACGAGTTGCTATTGGAAGGTTATGCCAACCAATTAGAAGAACATGGTCATAGAAAGAGAGCCACTTTAGAAATGATCAAAGAAGAGTTACAAAACAACTATGAAGAACTAAGAAAATCGTTCCACATTTTGACTGAAGATGAAATATTCCAATTGTTAACTTCAGAGACGAAAGATACTTTCCAAAGAGGCCTATTGATTCCTACCATCGTTCAAAGAGTTGATAATAGATTCTTAATAACAACCACTCAGTCAGGAATAACGGGTAACATTTCAAGGGTCAACATTCTACCGTATGGAGACAATACGAACATTCTCTCTAAGTATCAACCGGGACAGGCTATTCAAGCTGTTATTAAGTCTGTTGATTATGGTGCATTTAAATGTGAGTTATCGCTTTTAAAGGAGGATCTATCAAGGGCTATCGTTGGTCCAAAGATCGAGAGATTTGAAAACATGTGGGACTTTGAAGCTGAAGCTAGAGATAAACAGAAAAACATAGATGCTGAAAACAAAGATAACAACATGAAGAGATTCTTGAAGCATCCATACTTCCGTAACTTCAATTCCAAACAAGCTGAAGATTATTTGGCATCTAAATCAAACGGGGAATTTGTTATCCGTCCTTCATCTAAAGGTATTGATCATTTAACCATCACATGGAAGATTGAAAATCAATTGTTCCAACACATTGATATTGTGGAACATGACAAACCTAACGAATATTCCTTGGGAAGGGTTTTACAAGTTGGACAATTTAAGTACCACGATTTGGATGAATTGATTGTGTCACACGTGAACAACTTACACTTGAAAGTTGAGGAGATTAAACATCATGAGAAGTTCAAAAACGAACCATTGAGTGATGTGCAAGAGTGGTTGATCCGTTACTCTAGAGCCAACAAGAACAGATCATGCTACTGCTTCTGTTTCAACCATAAGAGTCCCGGGTGGTTTTATTTGTTATTCAAGTTGAACGATAATAAGGATAAGGTGTACACTTGGAATATCAAGGTTTTACCTAATGGTTATCAATTACATAACAATTTGTATCCAGACATGGTTCATCTATGTAACGGTTTCAAGAAATTGTTACAGAATCAAATGAACAATGCTAGCCGTGGTGGATATGCTAATGGTCATGGTAATGGTTACAGATATTAAAACCATTTTTACTTTTTTGATTGATTTATTTTTGTTAGTTTTGCTCTTTGTATTTTTTGTTTTTGTGTGTGTGTGTTTGTATCTTTTCACTTTTTAATATTACTAAAAATCTTTGTACAGTTACTCGTTATTTGTTATTTGTTATTTTTTTTTTCTCGTATGTATTTAACATTAACTATTTGTGTTTATAATTATTGAGTAAGCCTGTAAGAGCTTAAATAATAGTCGTTATAAATGAATTCATGTGTGTTGGAGGAAAAAATATAATCGGAGAACGCGTTCAAGAGAAATGACAAAAAAAAAGGCGTCGCATCAAGTAATAATTATATAGATATATATACATATAGCCATCAATAATAACGATAAGGGATCTTAGTTGAAGCTAGCATAAGAAGTTTGGCTTAGAATAACTAAGAATCAGTGAACCAATCTATTGTCGATCAATTCGGTTGCAATGGCAACATTTTCCTCTTTGATTCTTAAGTACAGAAGAACCAAGTAGATTGGACCAGCAACGATCAACCAGTAGTAAGCATGGCATAGCAAGGCCAAACCTGCCAGCTCAGGAATGATATTCAAATAGTAATTTGGATGCTTCACGTATTCAAACAAGGGATGTCTAATTAAAGGATGATCCTTAGCGATCATCAACTTGACTGTCCAATACTCACCCAAGATTTGCACCACGTAATAAAGCATGATGACACCAAACAAGTTGACAAACAACCCCACGATGCTGATGATGTCGAAGTTGAAGTCCGACTTGTACTCTGCGTGGTAGTAGTAGGTTGCAATTGAAACAAGGTACCATGAAAAGTGTAGCGTGATTAAAGCCAAGGTAGGTAGCTTGCCCCTTTCGTAACCTCCATCCTGCAAGATTTTAGTCTCGTTAGTTTTGGAGATCTTTAAGAAGTAGAGTCTGGCGATAAGGACAAGTGGTAGATAGACCGATAAAAAATGCATGGTGTGTAATCGAGTACTTGAGCGTGGGTGAAGCGTAACGGAGATTGAAACGCAAGCAGAAAAAGAAAGGAATGAAGGGCAGATAATTGGAAGCAAGTCAATTGCAAGTTAAGAAAGCAAAAAGCAAAAAAAAAAAAGAACAACTGATTTAGTGATTATAATTAACTGAAGTACAAATTAAAAATTTAATTTATAATAAATCTACACAAATTATAAAGAGAAAATCGGAAATCGGAAATCGGAAATGGCAACGCGCGGTGGGTTTGCGAGGTTGGAATCCCGCGCGTTGCAATTCAGCCGGCTCGTCGGTTGTTTCCCGGCTGGAGCTGATAGCGATCTCTTGATTGATTTATATATATATATATATATATATAATTTTATATGTCTGCAGATAGTGTTTGATTCTCTGACCTTCTTACTTGCATGCCTATACTATATATATATATATATATATATATATAGCTATATAGCTCTTACACTTGCAATTAACGTGTATCCGTTCCTTCCCTTGCTAGCCCAGTGCCGTGTACATCGCACGCCTGTGTGTGTTTTCAATGTAGATCCCCAATCTATTATAAATTGTTTGGCGGCGCACTACTCACTCGGTATTGTTTAATCGATTATGGTGACACCACCCTTTAAAGCGCTTCATGGTCCATGCAGAAGGGCAGCATTGAAGGCGGGATACGGCTGGGATCGCGTCCGTGCGTGCAAAATCGGTCATCAGAAATGGCAGCCACGACAATCTGCTCGCATGTGGCGTTTAAAAGGGATAAACAACCCCACATCTATTCTCTCCCCTTTTCTACCTCTTTAAATTATAGCTTCCCTATCGATGCAATACTCATGCAAAGAAACAGATTAATTTAGTATTTCTACTAACCTTCAATAGATATATACAAATGATTTGAGTAACGGGTACGAGACATAAGACCACCTACAAGCAGATCCCCCCCCCAATCTTGTCTCCCAATACTTTTTCTTCCAAATAGACAAAAAGAATCTTACAAATATCGAAATTAAATAGAACCAGTATCTTTTATTCATTTTAATACCATTTTATAACTATTGCAAAATACTAACCTTTTTATGCCGAATCTGCTGTAGACTGCTTGTTGCTAAAGAAGTTTGAGTAGAAGCTATATAATTGTTAAATTTGACTATCTTTTGTTTTCCTTTCCTTTAAACTAAATACTAATGTGTTTCCTGCCCGATTGTTAAGTTTTTGATGACTTTGCATGATGTTAATGCTGCTGTTCTTTACTGACTGAGGTGCTTCAAAGTGTGGTATTTCTGACTACAGATCAATTAATATTAGAATTGATCACGATTTCAACTTGATCATGTGATCTTCTTTGAAGCTTAATTCAATGGATTTGAAGACTAAGGGAAACCGTAATGGGAAATCAAAAAAATAATAATAGTAAACCACCAACCAAGCAGTCAATTTTCTGAAGTGTGGATGAGGCGGGCTGTGCCATACTAGCTATATATATATATATATGTATGTGCTCTTTCTCGAGGCGCGATTTCGCACACACAAAAGAATCGCCAATTAACAGGATTGATTAATGAACTGTCCATTTGGCAGGTCACGCCATTTGCTCCATTCCGATATCACTTAACTCCAATACTGGAACACTTTCATTGTGGGCCATGTCGTCAAAGTTTATCCATCGTTTCACCTGGCTTCTCACAGGCTTGACCTTGTTCGTCAATTTGTACATCTACACATATCCTAGCTTGGACTGTCAACACTGCAAATGGAAGCATAGTTACAAGGACATCGATTCGTTATCCCCATTGCAAAAACGGCTGGTGAACTTGCCATACGTTGGAGATTTGTACGAGACCTACTTTGTAAAGGAGACCATTGAGCATGATCCTAAGGATATTAGGTTGCTTGCCATCGGAGATCCTCAGATTAACGGTAATTGGCCTTCAACACCGTACATAAAGAGATTCGACAATTTTGGTAACGATTATTATTTGGGTCACATTTACAAACTCATGAAACCTAGATTGAACCCAACTGTTGTTGTTGGTATGGGAGATCTCTTTTCGTCCCAATGGATAGGTGATTCCGAGTTTTACAATCGTACTAGAAGATACATGACGAGATTATTCCCTAGACCATTAGAACAGACTTATGCTGAACTTGATTTCATCGCCAAACATGAAGATGTCGATTGGATGGCCCATCACGATTGGTTCAATGAAAACTTGCAGAATGGATATTTCAAACAGCCTGATTACTACCATTATGCCGACGTCAAAGATTGGACTTCAGCAAACATGACCGACGAGCCTTTATTCATCAACATCACAGGGAACCACGATATCGGGTACGGCGATGCAACATACCAACACATGACCCGTTGGCGTAGGTTATTTGGTAAGGATAACTACTGGATCGAATACGATAACGATACCCCTCATCCATGGAGAATCGTCGTACTAAATTCTTTGGCTGTCGATGGACCTTTATTACAACCAGAGTTCCAAGCATACACTTGGCAATTCATCGAAACATTGAAACAAAGAGAATATCATGGTTCTACTATTTTGCTGACCCATATTCCGATGTATAAGGAGGAAGGTTTGTGTGTCGATGGCCCAAAAGTGGAGTACTACAACAAAGATAACTGTCACCCAGGTGGTGAATATAGAATCGGTTTGCTGAAATCTGAAAACCACTTGCAGTATGAAACTTCACAAGCCATTTTGGATGCTGTTTTCAAAGATAGCAAATCGGGAATCATTTTAACTGGTCACGATCACGAAGGTTGTGAAAACTACTACAATTTCCACAGCGGTCTCAGTATAGAAATTGGAGAGGATGGACAAGAAACACTCAAACGTACCGGCAAATGGATCGCATCCAAAAATATTGAAACTGCTAAGTATATCAAAGAAGCTACAGTTAGATCCATTATGGGTGATTTTGGTGGTAACCTAGGTTTAATGACGGGTCACTTCAACCCTCAAAAAGGGCATTGGGAATTTGACTACTCTGTATGCCCTTTCATTGTTCAGCATGTCTGGTGGGCTGCTCAGGTAGGTATCGTTCTGACTTTGCTATTCCAAAGTATTAACTTTTTATTCTAGCCGTCAAGGTAAATATATGTGCATATATAGATAAAAGCAGCCAGTGATTAACTTCATAAAATTGCATGTACATGTTCTTCTTGTAAGCGTAGCGTTCCTCGAAGATCGATATTATGCAACTAGCGTGTTCCTGCAGAGCACAGACGTTCACGTGTTTTTGAGGACTGGGGGTTACAGCGATTTAAACCAAAGGAATCGAAGATGTCTGTTTGTGTTTTTTGAGTATTTTGACGATATCCAGGGAAACAATGTATAGAAATAATGCGTAAAGCCAATATAAATGCTTAGCGGGAATTTTGATATATTGGAGTTAGAAAGAAATTCTTCACCCAAAATTCAGAGTAAAAAAGGGAGAGGAATAAATTTATATCGAGAGGGAAGACGTTTGAAAAAACCCCAAAACGAGGTTTACACGACCAATGAACGTAATGCATTACGTAATCATTTTTGAAAAGTTTTTCTTTTTCCTTCCTCGCTTTTAAAGAAGTTGAAGTTGCCAGTTTTCTTCCGCCTTTTGATAGCTTTTCTTTTCTCCCTCTCCTTTCTCTATCGAAAGTTAACCTTCCGGAACTTGATAAATTTGACAAGATATTAGTTTGCTAAAAGGGTGTTTTGATTGGTGTGGTTTTTACTCTAATTTCCATTTGAAGGGATTTGTTTCCTTTTCAGTTGGTTTGCAGTGTGGGTCGTTGTCGCCTATTCATTTAGGGACTCTGAATCTTTAAGAATCACAATGCCGCTTGATTCTACTTAATGTTTATAACTTGTTTCAATCTTCGGATAGATGAAAATTCCCATTCTGGTTTTTTAAGTACCTGCTATTTTGGATTAAGACGATAGCATGTCCCGTAAGGCCAGTACATCTTTAAATTGCATGTATATATATACGTAAAAGGATGATTTATCATGAGCTAAAACTCCCGTAGATTGATACTATTAAAGAGTGTGGTCATAGCGATGTTTTCATAACTTTCATTTTACTTTGAACTGATGAAGGAATTCGTTTGGCTTACTATTTTATTGGTTCAGGCCACGCGACATTTGGACAAACTCGAGTGCGGACAGATCTTGCAAAATACCCATGCTTAATAACTAAGCCAATGGGCACTGTGTGTTATTGTCTCGATAAAACGATCAGAAACCTCTTTTGTTTTTACCTTTGTAATTTTTAAGAAGGTTTAAGGAAGAAAAATTAGATTAAACAATTATAGTTAAAAAAACAGGATAAGAAATAATAGTCAAGACACAAATTTATATGAATTAAGTAAATTAGAATTCGGAAATCGCAACAGCAACCGATTGGACGTCATCGTGGGAAATAGAAACCTTAACGTTCTTGACACCAGCCTTAGAGGCAGCAGTCAAAGCAGCACCGGATAACGAAACAGTTGGAGCTCCTTTAGCATCTCTCAAGATTTCAATGTCTTGTAACGAGGCACCGGCACCTTGAGATTCAACTTCCAAAGATTTGAAAACGGCTTCCTTTGCAGACCAGGTACCAGCAAACGAGGATCTAGGACAGGATGCCTTGCTGCAATACTCTATTTCAGATGAGGTGAAGTTTCTGTTGATGAAAGTTTCGTTTTCAACGTTGATGGCAGAGATCAATTCGACATCGACACCAACACCCTTTGAAGAAGTGATACCGGAAGTTAGCTTGGTTAGAACAGAAGCAGTTTCAGACGAACTCTTGGTGACAAACTTTTCACCAGCTTGGATCGACTTAGCCGCAAAAGTATACTTCTGATCCTTTCCCTGTTCGACTCTGACCAGTGGGTCCAAGTAAACCTTTTGTTCAAGTTCATCGGAGTATGGTGCTTTATCCTTAGCGACAAACATGGTGTTTTTAATGATAGCATTGTGCATGTATCTGTAAGCCTTCTTGTATCTTTCTTCAACCTTGCTCTTATAGTTATCATATTGTGCCTTGGATAAAGAAGCAAAGACGTAGTCCGAGTTGACAACGACAGCTTGGGCACCCTTTTGACCGAAACCGAAAGAAGTAACAGAGACAGCCTTGATACCATCGGTCTTAATGGTTCTTGATGGGAACAAAACATATTCGTAATCTTCCAAAACCTTGTCAATATTATCAGCGTTTCTGTTACCTGGAACCAAGCCAGATTGCAAGATTTGAATAGCACCGTTCAACATCCAAGCACCGGCAGCACCCTTTGGATGACCAGTCAAGAACTTTTGGAAGACACCAAACACAGGATTACCTGGAGTTCTACCAAGGTGCTTCATCATCATATCAATAGTAGCAGATTCATTCTTATCGTTGGCCTTGGTGGAAGTACCATGGAAGGAACAAACATCTAAATCATCGACGGACAGATTGAAAGTAGCTAGAGCACCTCTTAATGGAGCAATTCTTGGATCGTTTTTCCAGAATTCGTTACCGAATTGTCTTTGAGCATCCTTGATTTGCTTCTGAGCTTCTCTTTGAGCCTCTTCTGTTCTTTCAGCAATGAACTTAGCCTTGTCAAACGAAGCATCAGCACTAGCATAATCGTTAGCTTCCTCTTGGATGTAAGCCAACTCATCTTCGATCCATTGCTTAACTTGGGTAGTTCTAGCCTTGATCTGTCTAGCTCTGTACTTGATATCCAATTTTGGAGAGTCGTACTTCAATGAGCCATGGTATTCTCTAGCAGTGGTCAAGATACCCTTACCTGGAGCTGGAACAGATCTACCAATCTTATCGGAGGCAGTGGATGACATAGCCAACACAGCGTAAATTGGAACACCCATCTTCAAAGCCATTGCAGCAGACATAATAACTTGGATACCAGCACCTTGAGCTTCCATGAAACCGTTTCTTGATGTGGTGGTTGGTCTAGACATTTCAGATGGAGTTCTGCCATGAGCAAACTCATCCACAGCATTGGAAGTAGCATTCATGTTGGCAAACTCATAGGAACCTTCTTCTTGGAAATCATCGGAACCACCAATTAAGACAATCTTAGCCTTACCGGACAAAATCGTTTCAATACCAACATCAACAGATTCTATAGCAGTGGCACAAGCAGCAACAGGAGTCTTGATAGGACCAGAAGAGGATAGCAACAACATGTTAACCCAAGCAGACATTGTGTTGATGAAAGATTCTTGCAAGATATCATTTTGAACAGGCATGTCCTTGTATCTATCTTTGAACATACCCCTCATAGCAGAAACACCACCCATACCAGAACCAGAACAGTTACCAAGTTCAGAAACGTGAACATACTTGTAGAACTCATATGGATCAGTAACACCAGAACTCAACAAAGCTTCAACGGTAGAAACCAAAACATACAAGGTAATTGGATCAACTTGAGAGATAATGTCATCAGTAATACCATAGGTCTTAGCATCCCAACCGGTTGGAATTTGACCTGCAACCAATCTATCAAATTTCAAAGCCTTTGGAATGAAGAGCTTAGCACCCTTCAAGATCTTAACAGAGTATTCTTCAGCACCTTCGATGGCGAAGACTTCAACCAGATCACCATGTTGTAACTTGTAAGCTTCAGCAGTTGGCTTATCAGTTTCAAAGGTATCCAAATCATGTTGAATAATAACTTCTTGAATTAGTTCTTTCTTAGCAGGGTTGTAACCATTGAACAATTCAGGTTCCACCAATCTGATACCAGAGTGAGCCAAAATCTCTTCCTCATACTTCTTCTTGACATCTCTGTCATCAACAGGCTGCAGAGTTTTGGCATCAACCCAACCGGTGTATTGTTTACCTTTAATTGGACCGTTGTGATACTTGATGAAACCCATAATCCATGCCATCTCGATACAACCTTCCAAAGAGAACTCACCATAGGCTTCCATTTCCCATCTGGTTCTTGAATTACCCCATGGACCGACTTCAGCGAAACCAGTGACAACGATGACTCTTTCTAAATCTAGCATACCTTCCAATTCTGGCGATTTAGCCTTGATTTCAGCGTAATCCTTCAATTCTGGGAAGTCGAACTTCATGTTGGCTCTTGGTTGAATTTGAACCTTGTTGAATGGTGCATCAGCAGAATCACCATAGACAACCTTGTGTTCAATGGCAGTTTCAACACTAACAGCCTTTCTAATATCGGAAGTTTCGTTGATTTCATTTCTCAACTTGTTGGTGAATTCTCTCAAGTTTTCAACAAATTGTAAACCACCGTTCAAATCAGCCATAACTGGAGCCTCTTCACACAACTGAACAACTTCGGGAGTCATTAAACCAAGCAAATTGAAAGCCATTTCCTTTTGAGAGAAAGTTCTGACACCTAACTTTTCGATACCTTCAGCAATCATGTTGTTACCAGACATCAAACCAGTACCTCTAGTCCAACCGATGATAGCACCACAAATAGTCAAGAATGAGGACCAAGATTCAGAGTACCATCTGTTGAATAAAGTTTCCAAACCTAGCTTGGATTCAGAGTATAAACCATCGGAACCGAAAGTACCGTGGTTTGGTGATAGTGGCAGGATAACTTGGGCAGGTCTGGTTTGAATGTTTCTAGCTCTCTTCTGTTTGGCAACTTCACCCAATAGTCTCAACAAGTTGGTCAACATGATTCTGTGAGCCAATTCAGACTTGGAACCAATAGAATCAACTTCGATGCCCATTTCTGGAATAGCAGCGAATGGAACAACAAAGTCCAAATCCCATTCTAAACCACCCTTCTTGGCATCTCTATAAATGTAGTCAACTAAAGCTTCAACATCTTGCTTGGAACCTTGATTGAATGGAACCACAACCAAAGTCGATCCGGAAGCACCAAATCTGGAATACATTTCTTGATAGTATTCAGTAACCTTCTTGGAGAATCTTGAGGTTGTAACGATACACTTAGCACCACCAGAAAGTAAGCCTTGTAAGACTTCGGCACCAATAGATCCAGCACCTGCACCGGTAATCAAGGCGTACTTACCTTTGTAAGTGATACCGTTGAGAGCACCCTTTTCTAAACCATCTAAGAAAATAGCAGAAGATTGCTTATCGTAGTTCCAAGCACCCATCTTGTCCTTCTTCTTCAAGTGTAAGAATGGAATAGTTTCAGGTGGAATGGATGAAGCAACTGGTTTCTTAATTTCAGAAAAGTCCTTCAATGAAGCAATCTCATCAGTTTCAGAATCAGAATCAGAAGTGAATTCTTCACCCAAGACAGCTTTGGTTGACTTTGAAACTTGAATTTCAGATGACTTGTCGACGAATTCAACTAATTGAGAGTATAATTTCTCTAATTGCAACTTGGTTTCGGTTGAAGCTTGTTTAGAAATAGCCTTGTAAATTCTTGACAAATCTTGTTGAATAGTTGGTTGAACATCCTTAGTGATATCACCCCCTTGAGCCATTTCGTGAACATAAGCTTCCAACTTTCTAACTGCTGGTCTGGAAACTTCTTCGTAAACAACATTTCCCTTTGCATCGACTGTAGTCTTTGGTCCAGTTGGGTAAGAGATATCCTTATAAACTGGAGCATGGCTTAAAACCTCCACACAGTTGTCAATCAACTGTTGACCCAATTTCTTAGCTAATTCATAAGTTTCACCCTTGGCATTTGGAATGTTGTCGATATGATATTGCATGAACTTGATCAAAGTTGGATTAGCCCTGTTCATGATTTGAATACATTGAGTGACAGTTTCTCTATCAACGGAGGTCAACTTACCAAAGATGATATCGTAGTACATAGACAGAGCATCTTGTCTAGCCCAGTTCCAGTAAGAATCATAGGTTCTAGCCTTTAGTGGAGAGAAAACTGGTTTGATACCGGAAGCATAGAACTCACCGTGTTCTTCTGCCCATAGGTCTAGTTCAGCTTGCAAGACCTTGGTAGCTTCCTTTTCTTTGACCAAAGATTTTTCAGATTTAGTCAAATCTAGTTTCAAGTATCTTGCCAAAGTTTCCAATTGTTGACGTGCCAAAGCTCTATGTTCTTTGGTAACTTCTTCCAAGGCGGCAGAATCAATGACAGCACCACCAGCACCACCAGCAGAACCACCGGCTGCTGCGCCAGATGATAAGGAAATACCAGCAGAGGAAGCGTATTTTTGAGCACATTGATCTAAAAAGGCCTTAGCGTCGGCATCAGAACCCAAACGTTGAGCTGGTTCATTAGTCAAAGCATACAGCAAGACAGAGTCTTGTCTACCGGTTTGTAAACCCCATGTAGATTGTAGGTATTTTCTAGCAACACCAATGGAGAAACCACCAGGCATCTTGGAGGACATCAATCTAGCAACTAAAGAAGAAGTTTGCTTACCTAGAGCACCATTGAAAGTATCTTGGAATTGATCAGCTAATTCTTGTAATGGAGTGTCTTCTGGTTTTTCAGGAGTAGAACCGAATTCTTTACCCAAATCACCCAAAATTTCGTTCTGGACAGTAGATTTACCACCAACTAGATCTTTAATGGCCTTACCCATAGGAACCTCGGCTAAAGATTTCTTTAACTTGTGAGCAACCAAAGCATGTAGAATCAAAGCAGCCTTGACAGGTTCATCAGCGACCTCAGCAACCGGACCAGAAGAGGCAGCCGGAGCTGGTGCGGCAGCGACTGGAGCAGGAGCAGACGCAGCAGCAGGAGTTGGGGTTGAAGCAACAGCAGCAGCAGGTTCTGGAGCATCAGCTTCAGCCATGGCAGCTAAATCAGCAGCATCAGGGGTGTAGTAAATTTCCTTTTGATCCTTTGAATAACACAAGACTTGTCTTTGCAAAGATAAGGCAGCATCGTAGGATTCATACTTAGCCTTGATGGTTCTGGAAGCCATACCGGCCAAAGTTGGAGAAGGACCGATTTCAACGACTCTTTCGGTGTTGTAATCTTTCAAGAAAACATCTTGAGTTTCAATCCATCTAACTGGAGAAGCAAACTGATAAGCTAACAATTCTGTAAGCAGAATGTGTGATAATTCTTGTTGAATTTCTGGTCTCATATTGTGAAATAATTGATCAAATGACAACAGATCAGTGTTATAGACTAATCAAACGGTCAGAATTGGAAAGAGATGTACGTGTATATATATAATTGCAGCAAAAAACCAAAAAAAAAAAGAATATTAAAATCAACAAACCATTATTGTTTGTTAGCACGACGGTGTGCGTGTCAGCAGCACATTTTGTTGAAATTCTGTGGCCGTTGGAACCGGGCGGTGCAATCGGCGCCTGTTGGGCTCCGTGGCGGTGCATCTGTCTGCTCGTCTTGGGGCTAGTGTGTGTGGCGGGTGGGTATAACATCTGCAGACCGTGGAATATCACGTAGATTGATCAGAGTACTGAGAGCCGACGCGTCGATATCGGTACCGCGCACGTCGTCAACTCGACTTCTCGGTATCACCCATCTGCTTATATATGGATAATCAATCTCTTTCAATGGTTGACATCAAGGGATCTCTTACGTCAATTATGGAGACTCAATTTTTGTGTTATAAACTCATTTTATATATATAACACGTATATGCCTCTCAAACGTCATGAGGTGAGCCATTGTATGCCCAGCTGCTGGCAACTTGGTTACAACTTACAACGCGTAGCGCTAATGTGCTTAAAAATAAATGTCTGCAGGTTGCTTCCAAAACGCAAACTGCCA
Source organism: Ogataea paraovalis (assembly GCA_030565405.1). NCBI lineage: Eukaryota > Fungi > Ascomycota > Pichiomycetes > Pichiales > Pichiaceae > Ogataea > Ogataea paraovalis. Next base: position 38,367 of record JAJMBU010000069.1, read on the forward strand.
GCATCCCTCCTCCTCCCTTGAACCAGGTTTGCTCCTGATCATCTGTTTCTGTTTTTTCTTCTCTCTTTGCTTTGCCATTGATATTTAAATATAAGTATATGTATATCTATTAATAACTCCGGTTTATTTTTAACTAAATATTTAAGGAAATAATCACCAGATATGTCGTTATCACGTTCAGGAACATGGAAGCTTTCGTCTCCAAAGCTGGCTGCATCAGGCGGAGCAGCCGGATCAACTCAGCCAGTTAGTGACGATTTGATGGCTGGCGAGCAACCAGACTCTACCAACTTAATGGTTGAAAGATACTCCAAGTATATGTCACTTATCAAGAATTTGGAGAGTTTCACCGAAAACTATCTAGGTGTCATTACTGCTAGTGTCAAGAATCACGAGAAACTGAAAAGCAAAAATGCAACTGAGCAATTACCAAATTTTGAGTCACACCCAGATAGTGACGTTCCAGTTAGTGGATCCAACGCAGCTGTCAAAAGAGCAGAGACCCAGGAAGATAGTGTGATGGATGTCAACAACTTTGTGGAATCTTTAAGACTCAAAATTGATTTTCTATATCACAATTCGCAAGAAGCTGAGTCGTTAATCAAGACCCAAGTTTTACCTGAATTTAAAAAGTTAGAAGAAGAAGTCTTAAGCAGACAAAAAGATTTTGTTAATTTGAGCAACAAAGAGCAAAAGGAATTAAAGAAATTGGTCACTCAAAGCTCTAAAGAGTTAAACAAGTTGGATGATGCTATCAGAAGTTTTGACATTGGCGGTGAAAATGCTAGAATTGATTATCATCATGATCCATATATAATCAATAGGGCATTGTTGTACCATGCTGACCTTCAAGTTCATAAAGAGAATTCTCATATTGATTTTCTAGAGAGTAATGAACTTACTTTGAAAATTTTAGAATCGCAAATAATGGAAATATTGAAGAAGATATTCAATACTCTATGTAATATCTTGAGCAACTATTATGGTACTCAAGTGAATGTTTTCCAAGACTTGAATACAAAGTTGACTTCGATTCCAAACGACTTGGAATGGGAAAAATTCAAGCAGAAGAATGCGGGCCATTTAGTGTTAAGCTCTTCCACTGACCCAACGGCAATAGAAGAGTCCATGGATCAACTGTCCCTGGATACCACCGTTTTAGCCAAGCCTGTCTTTGAACCATCAAAGAATGCATTGAAAAGAGATGTTGAAAACATCACTTATAAGAACAAAGACCATCAGGCAACTTCTCCAATTTTGGAAGGTATTCTAATGAAAAAGGGAGGTCACTTATCTAAAAAGTATACATCTGCATACTATGTGATTACGAGATCCAGATACTTTTTGGAATTCCCATCAAGAGCTGTCGACTCTTATCAGCCATCGTTGATTTTGTATTTACCTGAATGTTTGTTGAAAGACTCAAACAAGGATGGTAAGTTCAAATTTATTGTCCAAGGTAAGGATCACAGCTCTATGATGCTGAAGCCTAAAAAGAATTTCACATTCAAAGCTAGTTCATCAGATGAATATTTAACCTGGTTTAATGTGATTAGTGAAGTCAGTGGTTTGATGCATACTAATGCAGAAATAAAAGTTGCTTCGTTGGTTAAGAGTGACGATGAAGCTACCGATGAAGAAACAGCAGCTGCTCCAACTGCTTGAAATGAGATTATAATTTTGTGAACTCTTCTTATCCCTGTGTCTTGTTCTGTTTTTATTTTATTTTTTTGGTATTTGTGTATGTTTATATTTTCATTTTACTCTTCTGTCTTTTCTCTCTTCGGTCCTGTTCCCCTCTTTCCCTTGAACATTATTCTTATCGTCTCCCTAATTCAACGAGCAGAAGAGTCTAAGACAAATTCACGAATGTTACATCTGTAGCGGGCCTGGGTAAATAAACAAGAGACATAAAAATACCACATATCCATCCACCCACCGAGGCCCATCCGGGACGCTTACCGTTTGTGGAAAGACACCAACACGACCCCACAGCGTAACGTGTGCCACTCGCGCCCCACAGACGGACCCCAGGAAAAAGAACATAGCTGCGATGATGCTTAGCGCTTCTACTTGTAGAAAAGCAAATCTTGCACTCTTTACGGTTTGGTGTTGCATTTCGGGACCTGGAATCTTTTCAGATTCTCGAATTCTACGCGATTATGCCTGAAGGGTTCTTTTGTAATGAAGCATAACATCCTGTCGTTTATTCTCTATAAATAACAGGAATTTTTCCTCCTGGATTTAGTTTTGGTTTTATTCTATTGAGTATCTTTTAAAATCTCTTTCTTTCGCAGAACTATTATAGATCTTATCCCATTGAGATATGTCCGCATCCAATCAAACCATCAGTGAAGTTGAAAGTCTTTCACAATCGGAAATTAGAATCGATTTGAACCGTACCATTGCTCCAGTTGATACGAGAATCTATTCGGGTTTCATTGAACACTTAGGTAGATGTATCTATGGAGGTATTGTTGACTACGATAATGAAGACAAAACCAAAATCAACGAAAAGGGTTACAGAGTCGATGTTTTGAATGCGATCAAAGAGTTGGAGATGCCAGTTGTCAGGTGGCCAGGTGGGAATTTCGTTTCTAACTATCATTGGGAAGACGGTATTGGTCCATTGAAAGACAGAAAGATCAGACCTGAGTTAGCTTGGTCTTCTGATAAGAAGAAGTTCGAAGAACCAAACAGTTTCGGTACCGACGAATTCTTACAGTACTGTGAAGATAATGGATTTGAAGCATATTTATGTTTGAATATGGGTACCGGTAGTTTGAGAGAAGCTTTAGCATGGGTCGAATACTGCAATGGAGATGGTAATACCTACTATGCAAACCTGAGAAGAAAAAACGGTAGAGATAAACCATGGAAAGTTAAGTATTGGGGGTTAGGTAATGAGATGTGGGGGGAATGGCAGATCTGTGCAAGAACCAAAGAGGATTACGCTAGTTTGGCATTTGAATGGGCAAAAGCCATAAAAGTCTTGGATCCATCTGTTCAATTGGTTTCTTGTGGTTGTACTGGTTATAACGCTGAATGGGACTACCATATTATCATGAAGTTATCGAAAATTGTCGATTTCCATAGCATTCATATCTATACATCATCAAAGGACCACTATAAAAATGTCACTACAACTGCTGCTGCTGAGCAAGCCATTCAAATTACTTCCAAGTTGATTGATTTGGCAACGATCAATTATCCTGCAACTTCGACATCTGTTGACGGTAGAGTTGTGTCGAAGCCTCCAATTAAAATATGTTTTGATGAATGGAATGTGTGGGATCCAATTAGAGCCGATGGATCTATTGGGTGTGAAGAGCAGTATACGTTATCAGATGCATTGGCTGTTGGTTCATGGTTGAACGTTTTCATTAGACAATGCCAAAATTTGGGTATGTGTAACATTGCTCAATTGGTGAACGTTATTGCTCCAATTATGTCCAAACCTGATGGGTTGTTTTTACAAACGACTTATCATCCATTGAAACTATTCTGTCAGTATATGAAGAATGGTGAATCATTAAATTTGCACGTTAAGACTCCTCTTTACAAAGGTTCAACGGGTTGTGATTGGGATAAGAATTTAGAATGGGCTCCAATAACAGATAAGAAGATCACCATCTTGGACTCATCTGCCATTTTAAAATCCGATACTGAAAGTACAACCGTGTTTTTGGCTGTTGTTAACAGAAGCTTGGATGAGAATGCCACGACGTCTATCTTGTTCAACGAGGAAGCTGGTAAGATTGTAGAGGTTCATGAATGGGAAGTTTATCACGATGATGTCAATGCTACCAACAACTATGAAAATCCGGACGTTGTTGGAATCGTTGAAAATGACGTTGCAATTCCCGGTTCTGAATCAAAAATTACATTGAATTTCCAGAAGCATTCATTCAAGTTGGTTAAATTTGTATTAGTTTAAATCAAAGAGAATGTATAATATAATTGAATATTAATTAGTTGAAATTAACTGATTTGCATGCACATGCAACATGTGTATATATAAAACCCTAGCTCCAGATCTACATTTGTTCAGTGTAAGGTTGTAACACATTGGTTGGCGCACGCATACAAATTTGGAGGTTCCGGACAAATTCATATTTAAGTGAAAATTTTCTGAATTGTGGTTTGATGTTTGTTGGTGCTTCTTTTCTTTTCCTCTTTTTCCTTCTGTAGTGTACAATATCTATGGGTGAAAAGCTAAATTGCGTTATGAAGTAAATATATTGAAGGATGATAGTGATCGATAATATGGAAGTTTCTGTATATCATTATCTGTTAAACCTTGAAATTGATACATGCATAGTTTTTTTTTTCATCTTGATATATGAATATGAACATACTTATACGTACCCAATGCTTAATGCCTTCTCGTTTATCCTATTATTTGTATATAACCCTTTCAATTTGAAAGAGTAGAATACATTTAAACTCTCTATGGTTAACGCAGAACACTTTCGCGTTGGAAGATTAACATCGATCGATCTTTGAGATTTTACAACTCTTTTGTTGTGCTATTTTCGAGATTGGTCGATGAGGACGACTCCACCCTGTTTAGACGCACTTGATGTCTTTGTAGGACTTAATCACCTTCCGAAATTTTTTTATGTATATAATATATAAAATATATAGTGACACTAATAGTAAATGTAGTAGCTAGTTCGTGGTATGGTTGTTGTGTTTACCATCCACATGTCTGCACTTTTGCAATTTTCAATGAACGCCGAACCGGATGAAGCGTTGAATCGAATCTATAGTTAGGAGATTAATCGAAGTTTGTGTATGTAATATATTAGATATATTGCATCGCCGGCCATCAATCATATCATCATGCAAACAATTAGCTTCAATCAGCCAACCGACGACAACCACCAGCAAGCAAAAGGCGTCTAGCAACTCCAGCCGTCCCCCTCCCCCCCTCTCAAGTTCTCAACAGCAGACCAGCCACGTAATCTGTTATACATGCACATATACATCGAGGTACATACTTGCCAGTGTGCCACCCACCGACCCGCCCGGTGCACCACAGGGCTCCCCCCGAAGCGGCCGGCCCCCTTCCTTTTTCGCCCACCGCTGTTTCCCGATTGAGTCTAAATTTATATTGCATGTAAATTAATTATAGCTGGCTTGCTGGCTGGCTGCCTGACCGCAGAAAATCCTCAGCCTCCCTCAGTTTTTCTTTTCTTTGCACCGTCGACCCGACCGACGCGACTATCAGACCCTAGTTACTCGTCGTTACTAATTGATATGTGCAATTATTATATATAGACCCGGCACTCAAAAGGTCTCAAACAAAAACAGCCAGTTTATAAAACCTGAATAAGCGTTTAAAACACCTTTCTATTCTATTATCTCGGTTCTTCTGTCTTCTGTATTCTACTTCTACCTACTCATTCAAGAGATTACACATTACAATGAGTAATAACGTATGTTTTGTTCTTCCATTTTTTCTCCCTCGTTGGATGGTTCCCGATACCTAACTTGAAAAAAAAAAGTATCAATCGTACCGCCAAGTTTTACACAAGACCAAACAGGAAATGGTATATTTTCTTTTGCTTTAAAAGCATTGACAGATCATATTTTGCCCCTTTCCCCAGTTCTACCAATGTACAACATATAAATTCATCATGTTTCCGCCCATCCATTAGATTTCCTGTTTGCTCTCTTCATACGGTGTCGGAAGTTCTTTCTCTTTCTTTGCTTTTTTCTTTTTGAATTAATGTACTAACCACTCTCTTGCATATTATGTAGTACGACAACCCTTATGCCGCCGGTGCTGGTAACACTTATGAAATGAGTAGTGGTGATGATACCAATCAATTCTTCTCTCAAATTCAAGTAATTAAAGATGATTTGGTTGACTACAATGATTTGATTGAAAGACTCGAAAGACTTCAATTGGATTCTTTAAATGCAGTTGGTTCCGACGAAATTTCTTCTTTACAAAGGCAGATTGATAACACCAACAACAACATCAGTGACTTGCAAAAAAACACCATAAAGCCAAAGTTACAAGCTTTATATAAACTATGTGGTTCCGATACTGATAAACAGAAACAAGCTGAAAACTTAACTACTCAATTTAGAACATCAATCTCCAGACTCGCCAAGATTGAAGATTCCTATAAACAATCAAGTAACGAAAAGGCTATTAATCAATATAAGATCGTTAACCCAGATGCAACTTACGATGAAGCAGCAGAATTTGTTGATACTGCAGGTGACCAACAAGTGTTTGATAATGCAATTAGAATGTCAAACAGAAAGGGTGAAGCAACGACAGTGTTACAAGAAGTTCAAGCTAGACATATGGAAGTTGAAAGAACAGAAAGATTGGCTGCTGAATTAAACCAATTGTTTAATGACTTGCAAGAATTGGTCTTTGAACAAGATGTGGTGTTTGAAACTGTCAATGATAACGTTGTCGCTGCTCAAGACCACTTAGAAAGAGGTGATGCCAACGTAATTAAAGCTAGAGACCATGCCAAAAAGGGAAGAAGATTGAGATGGATCATCTTTTGGGTCGTTGTTATTCTTATCTGTATTATTGTGGGAGCCGTTGTCGGTGGTGTTGTTGGCTCTCGTAACTGAAGAGATAACAAAAAAGACAAAAACAAAAGTAATATAGACAAAGATTAAACAATTGTTAAACACTTTTTTGAAAGAAGAAAAGATAATTTGGTGTTTTTTTTTATACCATTTCTCTGTTCACTGAATGTTGTTTTCAATTTTTTGTTTCTTGTTCTTTCATTTCCACTGTTAATTTCTGTTTTTTTTTTTTTTACTTTTTGTTGTTGTGTGTTTTTTTGTTTTGTTGTTACCATTATTCTTATTGATTACCTTATGCTCTTTTAACTCTTTTGGACCTCCGATACTCCAGAGTAATTAATCATTCCATTTATTTGATTGTTTTTTTTTTCATTCTATCTGGGCTTTTACTCATCCTTCTTACTTAACGGAGCTATCATCATCACCTTATATCTCTCTTTTTTATTTCTCCAATTTTTTGACTTCACAGTTTATTCGTTAAAAGTAAGTCTTTTGTTGTTATTATTATTATATCTCTTTTTTTCTTTTAAATATACTTGAATTGAATTTATTTTAATCTCTATATTAGATTGGAAGCCCGATGAATCGAACCACATTTAAATTTATCGTAAGTCAGCCGCATCCCAAATTTTTCGTCACATAACTTTCAAGCTTTTTTTTTTTCCTTAATCTTTTTAAGACATTAGAATTTATTCATCCATCACTCCTCCTGTTACAAGGTGCCATACCACATTAACCAGCTAATATGCCAGAAGTTGCCAATCCAGTTATTCCCAAAAAGAGGCTAAATTCGTCTGATGACAAGATTTCAAACAAGAAGACATCTTCGATAATAACGATCAAGCAAACTGCAGAGGAGGAAGCAAAAGCAAAGGGGTACTTCCAACAGCATATCTTTGAAGATGAATTCAAACAAAATTTGAAACAATCGATTGTTGATTCTCAACCATATAGATGGGGTACTATCACCAATTTGGTTGATGATGAGTTGTTACTCAATGTTAGAAAGGAGATCATGTCGGAGATCAGCTTTACAAAGAAAGAGACCGATATTTATAAAGTGTACCAGAGTGGAGATTTGGCTAACCTTTCTGGAATGTCCAAAGAGGATCTTTCCAGATTGCCTAGTTTGTACAAGTTGAGATCGGCCATCTACTCACAAACTTTTAGAGATTATATTTCCTTTGTGACCGGATGTGGTAAGTTAAGTGGGATCAAGACAGACATGAGTATCAATACATATACTAGATCTTGCCATTTGTTGACTCACGATGATGTTATTGGATCGAGAAGGGTCAGTTTCATACTGTACATGCCTGAGCCAGGCAAAGTTTGGAAACCACATTACGGAGGTTCGTTAAGGTTGTTCGATTCGATCGTGCCGAACGTTCCCCAATCCGACTATCATTCTAAGTTAACTCCGCAGTTCAATCAGATTGCGTTCTTTACTGTGCAGCCAGGTTTGTCCTTCCATGATGTTGAAGAAGTGAAGGTTGACAAACAACGGTTGTCCATCCAAGGTTGGTTCCACATTCCACAACGCGGTGAAGACGGATTCATAGCTGGTGAACAGGAGAGAACAGAGGCGAAGAGTACTTTACAACAATTGGAATCCAAGGAATTGAAAGAGTATGATTTTCCTAAAGTTGAATTCAATGGAATTTCGGCTCATGATCAATGTGTTGAGAAGTTGGTTGATGATGATATAGATTATTTGAAGAGATTTATGAACCCTTCGTTGGTTACCCAAGATTCGGTGGATCGTTTGAACCGTATCTTTACTGAGGAATCTGTGGTTGACATCCACAGCTTCTTGAATCCTGAATATAGTTCACTTTTGAAACAACAGATGAAGACCTTGGAATTGAACGAGTATCCTTCGATGCCGCAACATCAAAGAGAAGTTCAATTTCCTTGGAAGCTTTCTATACCTCCACATAAGCAAAGGTATATGTACATTGATGGATATCAGCAAGAATCCATCATGTCAGCCAAAGATATTGCATTTTGTAATCAGCAACAACCTAAAGAATCTCCAAATTTCCAACTAACCGGGCAATTTACTCAATTGTTGAAAGATTCGACAAAAATTCCAGAAAGAGAACTTGATGAAAACTCAAGCTTGGTGACGAACCATGAAACAACAATAAAGCTCTGTGAATTAGCTTCGTTTTTGAAAAGTTTGCCTTTCTATAAATGGTTGTATCAGGTTACCGGTTTACAGGTAGTCAAGGATCAGATCTTAATTAGGAGATTCAGACCAGGCCACGATTTCATCTTGGCTACTAAATTGGATGAAAATACTGTTGATGATCGTGGATTGATGGATGGTATTTTAGAAGCCACTTTAAATTTGACTCCGTCTATCGGGTGGGAAAGTGGAGAACTTGGTGGTTACGAACTTTGTATGGTTAATGAAGACGATGAAAAAGATGGTGAGGAAAATGATCGTACGGATACTAACGAATTTAACGAGGATGAAGCAGCTATTTACAAATCATCAGAAAAGACTGATTCCGTTGTGTATGAATCACAAGCATGTTGGAATAAATTGAGTTTGATGTTCAGAGACGAAAGTGTATTGAAGTTTGTCAAATATGTCAGTTTCAACGCTGCTGGGTCTAGATGGGATGTCAGCTGCTCTTGGAAATGCAAAGAGGAGGAAGATTAAATTGATCCATTTCTGGTGTTTTTTTTTATGTATAGTTCCCTATTATAGCTAGAGAAGTTTATATGAGTCATTCATTAATGAAGTGATACGAAATGGAATGAAAATTAAGAAGGGTAAAGTTGAAGTGAAATTGAAATAGATTTGTTTGCACGCACGACTATTAAAATTTTTTTTTCTCCACTTTCAATTTTTTTTTTTTTAATAGCTCTTTGCGAAGCAGCTGTGAAGAGCGGGCTGGTCAGGAATTAGTCACTTTCGTGGAACAGGCTTGCCAGTTGATCGTTCCCCATAACTTGATGTTGGCATAATTTATGTTTAAAAAGCCCTTGAATCGCATCCATTCGTTTACACCGTTAATCCGTTGCAATTTCAATAAGCCGTTCCCACTACATCCTTACGTTAATCGTTCCTTTTCAGCTTCCGCTCTTATCAGTAAAGAAAGTTATTCAGAAGTTTACATTCCAAAAGAGAGAATTCCGATCATGACTGGATCCATTGACAACTTGACTGCTTCCTTGCAGAAATTGAATTTGCAGCTTCCACCTTCAGTGGAAGGCTCGTTTCCTGAGTCGAATACGGTCGACTTGTGTAGAAATTTCATTGCCGATCAACTAGCCTCGTTGGCTAACGTCGATAGAACTTTAGCCTACACCTGTTTAGAATGGTCTTCCGTTCTAGAGAAAGGAGATTTGATTATTCCATTGCCAAGATTAAGATTGAAAGGTAACTTAGACCAGATGGCTATCGATATTGCAGATAAATTCCAATCGGGTGGTTACTTACAGAAAGTGGTTCCTCAAGGTAAATTTTTACAATTTTACTTTGACACCCAATTCTTATTGAAACACGTCACTTTTGATATATTTAACAGAACTGTTGATTACGGTTCCTGTGAATTGGGTAAAGGTAAAAAAATTATTGTTGAGTTTTCGTCTCCAAATATTGCCAAGCCATTCCATGCTGGTCACTTAAGATCCACCATCATTGGTGGTTTCTTATCCAACTTGCATGAGAAACTTGGTTGGGAAGTTATCAGAATGAACTATCTCGGTGACTGGGGTAAACAATTTGGTTTGTTGGCTGTTGGTTTTCAGAGATACGGATCTGAAGAAGAGCTCAAAAAGGACCCAATTCAACATCTATTCAAAGTTTACGTCGAAATCAACAAAGATGCCAAACTTGAAAAGGAGAAAGCAGAAGCTGAAGGCACTGAACTGGATGAAACCACTTCTACTGATGGTTTAGCTAGATCTTTCTTCAAAAAGATGGAACAAGGTGACGAACAAGCGGTTGCCTTGTGGAAGAGATTCAGAGAACTGTCTATTGGGAAATATATCACTACGTATGCTAGATTGAACATCCACTATGATGTCTACTCTGGTGAATCACAAGTCAGTCAGGAATCCATGGATAAAGTTACCGCTACCTTGAGAGAGAAACAACTTGTTACTGAAGATAGAGGTGCATTGTTAGTTGATCTGAAAAACTTTGGTGAAAAGAAGCTGGGTAAAGTTTTGGTTCAAAAGACTGATGGTACATCGTTATATTTAACTAGAGATTTGGGTGCAGCTATAGAAAGAAAGGAGAAATACAACTTTGATAAGATGATCTACGTTATTGCATCTCAACAAGATCTACACACCAAACAATTCTTTAAGATTTTAGAATTGATGGGTAACAAATGGGCTAAAGATGAACTGGTTCACGTCAACTTCGGTATGGTTTTGGGTATGTCTACCAGAGCAGGTACAGTTGTGTTCTTGGATGATATCTTAGAAGCTGTGAAGGCCAAGATGTTGGAGATCATGCAACAGAATCAAGAGAAATTCTCACAGGTGGAAGATCCAGAAACCGTTGCCGATCTGGTTGGTATCTCTGCAGTTATGATCCAAGATATGCAATCTAAGAGAATCAACAACTACGAGTTTGGTTGGGAAAGAATGTTGTCATCCGAAGGTGATACCGGTCCATACTTACAGTATGCTCATTCTAGATTGAGATCCATTGAAAGAAACTGTAACGTTAGTGCCGAAGAGCTTTTGAGTGCGAACATGTCGTTTGAGAACTTGATAGGATCGAAAGAGTCGATATTGTCTAATAACCCTGAAATATCCGAAGAAGAATTGAACAAGAAATTGGAACAACTATCCAACCAAAAGGAAAAGATCCAAGCTTTGATCAGAATCCTGGCATCTTATCCAGATACTTTAAGATACGCATCCAAGAACTATGAACCATCGACAATAGTTACCTACTTGTTCAAGCTCACACATCAATTCTCATCGACTTACAAGGTGTTGAGAGTCATGGGTGAAGAGAAGGAGGTTCTCTTAGCCAGATTGGCATTGTTCAGTGCTGTTAGACAGGTACTAAACAACGGTTTGAAGTTGCTAGGTATCACTCCTGTTGATAGAATGTAACGAATCGTATTCAAGTTAGTATAAAAGTATACACAAATAAATATAATTACTATCCGTATGGAAACTTTCACTCAAGTAAAAGAGCAATTTGCAGCTAGCTATAACTGGAAAATGGGAATCCTTCCCCACATTTTGCGACCGCCGTTAGTCTATTTTGCATCTTTGGGCGTCGACGAGGGTCAGCTCAGCGACTCAGCTGCTGCTGCCCCCGGGGCGTGCTGTGAGGAGGGGAGATGCGGTATCTAAATTTTTGTATATTTATTATTTATATAATGTCCATGTATTTTCTGTATATTTACTTGTACATTATTTGTCTTGATCTCTACTGCATTATATCTCCTTGCACGGCCGGATACCTCTTGACTAACACCACGTCTCCAAAATTACTAAGTGTCAATTCCCGATTAGTCAGAAAAACCGAATCGCGGGCTAAAGAATCTACCCAGGCTAAAAAGTTTTCATTTTCATCACGGGATTATTCAACTGAACAAACCAAACTCTGTTCCTTCAAAACTGTCTGGAGTCCACTTTTGATATTCTAAGTGATTGCTGTGTATCGATAAGAAGTACCGACAAAAGAAAAAAGAAAAAGAACTATAATAATCATGGCTGAAGTCAAATTTACTCCAATACCCGAAGCTTTAGAGGCGTTCAGTAAGTGTCATTTTCTATTTATCCTTTGCGTTTGAAAAATGTCGATTCGTTCGATGTACTAACCTTTATACATATATGTATATATAGAAAATGGTGAATTTTTGGTTGTTATGGATGATGAAGATAGAGAAAACGAAGGAGATTTAATAATTGCTGCTCAATTCATGACCCAAGAGAAGATGGCTTTCTTAGTGAAGCATTCTTCAGGTTACGTCTGTGTTCCACTTTCGCAAGAGAGAGCAGATAAACTCGACTTACCAATGATGTTAGAAACTCAAACAGACAGACATGGTACAGCATACACAGTGACAGTCGATTACAGAGAGGGAACTACAACAGGTATATCTGCTCACGACAGAGCTTTGACTACATTCAAATTGGCCAGTCCTGAGTGTGAACCTTCTGACTTCATGAGACCTGGCCACATCTGTCCATTGAGAGCCAAGGCTGGTTTGTTGAGAGAAAGAGTTGGACACACTGAGGCTGCTGTCGAGTTATGCAGATTGTCAGGTTTGGAACCTGCTGCGGCCATTTGCGAGTTGGTCAACGATGATGATGGGTTGATGATGAGATTGCCCCAATGTCATGCCTTTGCTGAAAAATTCGGAGTGAAGTTGATCTGCATTCAACATTTAATTGAGTACATGGATGCTAACAACCTTTAAACTATCAAAAGAATATCCACATATAAGTATTTTTTTAATGAATGATGAGTTGCAAAGTCGATGTGTAGATGTGGGTCGATAACATCGATCTCTGTCTTTATGACATTTCTCTATATATATATACGTTTAGTTTTTATTTTTATTTTTTATTTTTATCTTTTTTTTTCCTACTGTTTCTCTACTTGGTAGCTTCGTGTTTATCATTATTATTTTACATTGTCTTATGATTATGCTTTCTCTTTTATCCAGAACCATCAAAAAAGTTATACGTGTGTTTGTGACCTTAGTAAATGGAGGTCAATAGTAGACGCGTCGGTCAAACCTGGAAAATGGAGAGTCGGGTCGGCCCCGCGGCAACGCAGATAAAGCATGATTAGACAAACCACAGCTCAGGTTGAAGTTGCAGCCGGTGTGATAACGGGTAGCAGCAGGTGGTTAAGGACACAGATCCTCCAAGTTTTTCTTGTTTCAAGTCATAGTCCTCTTTGGAAAGATTCCGGGATGAATAGATTGTTTGGAGCTAAAAACACGCAGCCAAAGGCGTCGTTGAACGATGCGATGAACAACATCGACGAAAGGGCGTCAAGTTTGGATGTCAAGATATCCAAACTCAACTCTGAATTATCCACTTATCAGCAGAAATTGACCAAGATGAGAGATGGACCGGGTAAGAACACGATCAAGCAGAGAGCTTTGAAGTTGCTTAAGCAGAGAAAGCAATTGGAACAACAGAAGGATCAACTCATGTCACAATCTTGGAATATATCGCAAGCACAGATGACCACTGAAAATTTGAAGAATACTATGATAACAGTGGATGCTCTGAAGCAGAGTAACAAAGAATTGAAGAAGACGTACGGTAAGATCGATATCGATAAATTGGAGGCATTGCAAGATGAGATGTTGGATATGATCGAGCAGTCTAACGAGTTACAGGACTCTTTGAGCAGATCGTATGATGTGCCTGATGATATCTCTGAAAGTGAACTCGATGCTGAGTTGGAAGCATTAGGAGATGAATTGGATTTGAACGATGAGTTGACGGGGGACAGTTTGCCTTCTTATATGTTGGACAGCACCGTTGGTGAGGCTGACAAGCTACCTAACTTCATCGATGAGGATAAAGAGGATCAACAGAAGGAGTTGGTTGCCCAGTAAAAAAAGCATACTTGGGCCATGTGATTTACTTTTATTGATTAGTCTTGTATGATTGTTTTTTTTTTATTTTTTTCTATTATATACACGCAAACCTATAGTTTAATAACGATTTCTACTTACTGTTTCTTTCTTCTGAGTGCCAAGAAATAGTTACCTGTCGATGAATCGTTTGTGAACTTCCAACCGTAGAATGGTAAGTATATACAACCTTTGGCGTCAACGAATTCGAATTCGTCTTTCAATTCTTCGGCAAATTCCTTTATTTCATGGTCGTTAATGTACTTGGAATACGTATGTGTTCCGATTGGGACGATCTTCAAAACGTATTCTCCCATGAATATCGTGGTAAACCAAGAAATAAAGTCTCTGTTGATTGTCGATAGGAAAAGGTATCCACCCGGTTTGACGTGCTGTAGGGCTTCTTTGAGAACGACTGCAGGGTGGTCAACGTGTTCTAGCATCTCCATCATGGTGACGACATCATACATCTCATGTTTGTCTAATTCTCCAATGGCTCGTAACTCGTAACTTAATTTATCAGCCAATTTTGGATCCAATTGTGTGTGTTCTTTAGCAACTCTCAAAACTTCGGGTGATAGATCGATACCTTTCACTTTGGAAACAATCGGTAATCTAGCTAAAGATTCGCTGAGGATTCCTCCACCACAGCCAACATCCAAACAGTTCAATTTTAAATTATAATAAAGTTCATTGATCCGGGTAGTTCTCTCTGCCGTGATATTTTTGGATACCTGGGCAGGCAAAATGCTCTCGTAGTTCCATCCAGGGATGAAAACTTTACTATCTTCATCCTCCACACCCTCGTTCAACTTCAAATGGTCTTTTATTGTACCGTTGATAAAATCCATTCTTATTAAATTCATCTTGTGTAGAATTCTCTGCGATCCGTGGGTATCCCACCACGTTGCTGCCAAGTTGTTGAAGTGCTCTTTCTCGGACTCGGATATCGAGGTGAGGTTCGCCTGGTTCCACCTTTTCAACGACGTGTGGAAGCCTCTGCTTGAGAGTTTAAACAATTGAGATCTGAGCATGGCAAACGGTCACTAGTCACCGTATAATTTGTTACTCTAAATAAAGAGAGGAATCCGTCTCCATATAAAAGTTCAGGAAAGAGAAAGAAGAGTTATCGATCTATCAAATGGGAAGACGGTCGCGGCGCGAGATTTCTCTCAGCTTGTTGGAACGCTTTAAGTTGATTCGTTTGTTTGCTGGTTGTTTCTCCCTTGTTTCAGTGCTGTTGTTGGCCTACCAGCAAGCGATGTCGTCCTCTGAGTCAGAAGAAGAGCAGTTTGAAAGTATTATTGCCACCAGACAGAGAAGATCCAATGCAGGTTCACGGTTGAAGTTGCTCCTGCAGTTGGAAGAAGATGAGCAGGAGGCGGCAAACGAAGCTCAGCGGTTCCAGACTGAAGATGACGAAAACGTGAACCTACTCTTTCAGGAAGATGCTGATGATCAAGAGTTTGTAGAGGGCGATTCTTCCAACTCTGAAGAGGAACAGGACGAAGAGGTGGATGAAGATCGGGCTGAAGAGCCAGGTTCCAAGAAACGTAAGCGTGAAAGTGAGTCCACCTTTGATTTGGATGAAACCACGCAAAGACAAAGTGAATCCGGAAGTGAGGTTGAAGTTGCTGTTGATTCAGATGAAATGCTGTCCAACTCCGACATAAGTGATTCAGACTCTGATGAAAGTGAAGGTGAACGGACTTTACAGAAAGAAGAAAGGAGAAAGAAGCGGCAAGCTGCAAAATCAAAAGTTCCTCCTATTCTTGTGAAACCAAAACAGACTAAAATTGCATCACCTAAAAAGAGAGTGAAAATTGATGTTGACTTGCTCGCGACGGAGAGAAGATCGTCTACAAGAAAGACAACTATTCAGAACACCATAGAAACCCACCAAAAGTTGACTGAGCAGAAACAGCGTCAATTGGCCTTTAAACCGAAACCAAAGGAGCAATACGTTGAAAAGACGCTTGAAGAAAGACTGGAGGAGGCAAAGATAACCGAAGAGCAGAATACTCTTTCTTTGCAATTATTCTTTGAGCAAGAAATTGATAAAAAGAAGAAGCAAAGGGATATGTTTGCCAGTAAGAAATTCAAGTTGGATGAATACATCAGTTTCAGAAGCCAGGGTCGATATGTGACGCCTTTCGAAGAAGCGCAAGAGATTGCAAGGCTAAAGCGATTGCAAGAAGAAGAGATGGCAAGGAAGGCTAAAAGAAAGAGATATCCCAAGAAGAAGAAGACTCCTGAACCTGATTCTAAATTGGAGTCTGTTAATGCTCAATCAACGACATCCAATGGTGAACAAACTACTGAAACTTCAGATGACACAAAAAATGGAGTCAACAAGCAAGAGACAAGTATTGTCTCGGAACAGGACTCAATGAAGACCTCTGATGGAACGATATTAAAACAAGAACATACAGCTGATGATGTATCAACTGCAGAAGAGAAAGAAAACGAACCACAATTAAAGGATAAAAATGGTGTACTGAGTGGGGATGGTGCGCAAAATGGATCTGGCCAGAATCAAGGTTTTGAAGTTAAAGGTGAACGGATCGATGATACCAATAATGGGTCAAACGATGGACAATCTGAAGCGATATCCTCGTTAGAGAAGGAGCTTGCCGCTTCAAATGTTGATAAAGAAAAAGAAGATGAAGTGATGGAGGATGCACCTGTTGTCGATCTGGTCAATGAGATGAAGCAAGATGAAATATCTAACGAGCAGAAGGATAATGTGCAAAGTCAAGATCAGGAGCCAGGTCCACTGCACGATAAAGGAAATATTCAAGAACAAGCACATAGTGAAAAAGAAGATCAAAAGGAAAGCATAGTTCTAGAAGAAAACCATGAAAAGGCTCAAAAACAAGACCACACTCTAGAACAGAAGCACGATGAGGATCAAGTTTTCAAAGAAGGGCAAGAAAGTCACCAACTTGACGCTAAATTGTCCCACGCTGAAGATCTCGATGAGAACAATCAAAGAAAGGATCAAGATGAAGAGAAAGATCAAGAAAATGATCAAGCAAATGATCAAGAAAATGAGCATCAAAAGGATCAAGAAAAATCCATAGAAACTTCAGAATCTGCTGAAGGGGCAAAAATCCCATCTTTGAAACAAGAAGATCAAATGCAGCTCGATGAGAAGACGGATGGTCAAAGAAACAGTGATGCCACTATAGTCAACATAGAAGAGGAAAAACCAGAGGCCAAAGAAGAAAAGACAGTTTCGTTTGCCGATGGTGCTACAAAAGACGATACCACAGCTCCAGCCAGTGGAGACGTTAGTACGGAACCTGAGGCAAAAGCAATTGAAGAGGTGAAGGTTGTTTATGAGGGGCCTGCTCAGTACGTAGCAGCCAACACAATTTCATTCGAACATTTCAAGGAAGAGCTTTCGACGAATTACATAAAGAAGGTTCTATTTGGTGAACAGTCAACGTTACCTGGATCGCTTCGTGATCCATACGTTGAAACCATATGCGTCATCAAAAGAGATTTTCAGAAAGATATCAATTTGAAGAAGTTATTGAAGCAGCGTGAAAACAATTTCCAAGAGTTGTTGAAGCTACCTAAATTTGGAGAGAAATATAAAACAGTTGAAGATTTAACTGTTGAGACAATTGAAGAAGATGTCAAGATAAACATTCAGACACCTGCTCCAACGGGTATCAGTTTACGGAATGGTACGAGAAAGAAATGTTTGATAAGTGGGGATTTTGCCACTTATTACGATCCATCAAACGGTGTTCCTTATAATTCAGTTGAAACTTTTAAGGTGTTGAAGAAATTGGCCAATGGTGATTATTACTGGAATCAAATTGATAATGGAGGTGTTAATTCTGTTTTCAAAGGTGGTGTTGGGTGCTATTTTGGAGAATTCAATGGTGAACATGCAAAAGGAGTTCCTGAAGGGTTTTAACCGAATAAATCGGTTGTAATTTTTATACTTGTACTTTTAAATAGAGATGTCAAACAAAAACAAAAAAAAAGAAAAAAAAAACAGTATAAAAGCATTTTTGATAAATAAATAAATAAATGGAAACTTTATTATGAGTATTCAATATGTAAAAGGAGAAGCAATTGCAATATATATTAGTAAGAGTTTAGAATCGATTAATCGGTATTGTGTTGCAATTTTGGTTGATGGGATTCCAACAGATCAGGTTGGAATTGAATCAAAACTTTCACCACTTCAGGTATCAATTCATCTCTGACCAATTTCTTGTACTGTGTGTCACCATTCTTGATTTCGAATTGGTAATCATTTTCCTCTTGATCGTGTTCGAATTCCAATAACTTGATGGAGTAAGATATGGATTCGTCATCTGTATCTTTTTTGTTGGCCAGGATCAGGCTAACGTCAAATTCGAGATCCATTTCGTAGATGCATCTGATTCTACCTTTTCTTTGAGTAACGTCACAGTCACCGGTAACTGGCTTGACCGATGTCACAGAAATCTCGAAGCCGTCCTTACTGACACGCACCGTTTGTAGTTTTTCTTGCAAGTATGTGTTTGCCCACGGTAGACAGTTTTTGTCGATCCAATGCCTGTAGGTTGAAATGATGGAATGAAAAAAAAAAGGTTAGTAGCTTAGTCTTTCGGTATCTTTCATCCCTTTATTTTCTTCCAAAGATAAGACTTACCAATTGTTAGGGTTGTGAACGATGGACATTTTTAGACGAGCTCCTTAGATGGTGAAGTAGAGAAGTGGAGTATTAGAGATATTCTGAATCCACAGCGGAGGTGAAGATACGGGAGCGAGATCAAGTAATGTGAAACTGTGGAGTAATATATAATCCTGAAGACGAACGAGTTTATGAGAAAAAACACCCAAGCAAAGTCTGCCTGTGTCTCTGGAAAATTCTTGAAGACTGGTACTGCGTCAACAAATTAGAATAGGACGATCGACGCAAATGGTGTATATACTATCGGTATCATGTATGTGTATATATTAACTAGCGAGGCATCTATCTCATAAGAGATGGTTGTAATTTTGGACAAGTGTCGTGAAGTGTGTATTGTCTGTGGCTAACTTTGAAAGAGGATCATTTGTTGGTTGTTTTCTGTTCATTAGAGTAGATATCTGGAAGAAAAGTGCAACGGTTTTGGCAAAGTGGCACCATTGATCGATGCTGTTGAGATTTGAAAGGTTGAAGGAACAGAGGTTACAGTTGTCGAGCCAGAGTAGCACGATTGGGTGGGTTGTGTGTCCTGTGCCCAAGATTTGAACAATAAACAGATTTGAAGATTTTTCAAAAGAGATGCTTTTGAGTATAAATTCAATCTCTCTGGCACTGTTTAAGATTAATGAGTTTGTATCCTTATTGTAAATTTTAGTTATTATTAAAGCTTTAGCCTCCGGTGCATTTTCTGCTAAGCAATTGGTGAACTTTTGAAACTCGTCTTTGATTAAATAGCATTGCTGTGCATATGTTAACGAGTTTTGTTTGGTGATTCTAATAGGAATCGAGAGTAGTCGTAGCCATAACCTTGAAACTTTGAAACAGTGAATTGAGGGATTATCAGCCAACATTCGGATACTGATGGATGAACAGTTGGTCGTTTCAGAATTAGGGAACAATGTCTCATAAACTTTGTTGACTTTTTTGAAATCGGGAGATTCGTTGTTGTTATCACAACAAGATGATAGCTGAAGATATATGGAACGTTCCCAAGTGCAAGGCAGCGTAACGTTTAAAAGGTTAGGTTGACATGCGAGAAGATAAAACAACACTCTCACGGTCTGAAGTGGGTCTAATCTCTGAAATTCTGGAAGATCAGAACGGCGGGGAGAAGAGTCTACTAATGTTTTTGAAGTATCTGAAAGATTCATCGCAAGAATTGTTGTTTAAAAATGAAGGAGAAGAAAGGGGGGATAAAAGAGGGTAGGTTTAACACCCACAGAATTTCCTACTCACACCAAAATATAGTGGGCTCACTTTGACTCAATTTCAAACGTGCCCTGTTTAATGGATTTCACGTTATAGTCTCCTTTTGATATCAATTTGAACTACCGAGTCCAATATAACCACTAGCTTTTACATACACATAGTGCAATTCAAGGAAACATCCATTCGGGGGGGGGAAGTAAAAAAACAGACACAGACCTGCATTCCATGTCTTTGCGTATTCAGATCTACTGGCTATTACCGGTTTCTGATAACAAATTATTAGCTTATTATAGTTATAATATAAAATGATAATAGTCAGACTTGCGATAAATCTACGATATTTGTGAGAGAATCTTTTCAGTTGGTATTGTTGAAAGTGTCAAAGAACTCCAAAAGGTCCTGTTGAACTTTTTCGTAGCAAAGATCAACAAGCAAGCAGTGTCTTCCATCATTATAGGATATAAACTTTTTATTTTCCATTCCTTCAATCGAATTCAAGCGTCTGTTGATGAATTCTTCGCTATGAGGATGACTGTTAATCTTATCGTCATCACCATGGCAGATCAAGATTGGTAATTTCTTATCGATCTTTGAATAACGTTCATATTTCATCAATTTACGGCCTCTCAAAATGAAATCTTTAGCCTCGACAAGGGATCCATAATAATCACCTGTACTATCGATGTTTTTGAAGTAATCAAGGTATCCTTCATCTGCGGTTAGATATTTTGGAACCAATTTAGTTTTAACTTTCATCGTTCTTGTAAATGGAAGCACTGCACAGGCAGTTCTTAGTGCGTATTCTAGGAAAACACTAGGAGCAGTATATGGTGATAGGATAATCAAGGGACCGGTTGTTGCCACACAGGTCAACTTGGATCTATATTTCCCATCGACTGCATAGTTTAAAGCAATACCACCACCCATCGAATGGCCTTGTAAAATCAATTGAGCCGGTTTACCTTGCTGTTCTAATTCTTTCAAGTTGTATTCAAACATAAAGTTCAAATCGTTGAAACAGTGAGATTCATCGGTAGATCCGATCGAACCATCGATGTTTCTCGTTTCACCTTCACCACGTTGACAGAAATAAAACACTTCATAACCGTTTGAGTTCAAGAAATCAAAGTATCTTTCAAGAACCGAGTATTGATCTTTATAGCCGTGTAAGTACAATACACGGCCTTTGTAATTGGGAGTAGTTTGAGGCCACGTATAGGTTGCAAATTTACAACCGTTGAATTCCAGCGTTTTGGAAATTACGTTTCCTGTAGATGATTTATAAGGAAGTTGACCACCCGACATTGTTGTTAGCTTGGTTTTGTCGTTGATGGAGAAAGAATTCTGGTGTCAATGGATCTGTCAGTACAAATCAATATGTAGTACGTACACTATATCCATTTCATTTTTCCGGGCGACAGGCTACACACACACTTCTCGGGCGGAGATTTTAGATTGTGAAAGAAGAGAAGGGGCAGACAGATCTCAAGGGTATTATGTAAGCGGGAGAAGGGCAGCAGGATTCAAATTTTTATATATATATACGCATGTGTATGTGTGCATGCTGCTGAAATCAATAAGGAATGCCCAACCAATTTTTCCAACAACAAACAAATTCAAACAACGGCCATATTATATGTAACCAGATGAAGCATATATATATATAATTTATATAGTGTAAGCTAGGAGTCAGCACACGTTCAAAGTCCGGCATTTCCGCAGGTGAGAAAACTTATAATCGAGTTAGTTAGTAATTCGATCTCGATTCTTTCTCGCGGCGCTGTCGGAGTGCGACGTGTTTTTGGGGTCTGCCATCTGGCTGGCTGAAGTCGGTGGGGGGGTGTCGTCGCGTCGGTGGGTGGGTGGGCACTGGGTGTGTGGGTACTGGTCTGTGTGTCTGCAATCGCCTCTACGTTTAGAATATCGACCACACACAGCGCTGATTACAATTCGCGATTGGGGAGGTTCCAATGGCAATGGGAGGGCAAGGATAGTAGCCCCGGTATATATATATATACAGATCTATATCGACATGCTGATGCAGATGCAGATGCAGACGAGTGAAAAATGCTGGAGAGCTAGAGCGAGTGCAAGGCGGTGCAGCGCTATATATAGGAAGCAGCGGAAGGAAGGTGGAACGCGCGATGGAAGGCTGTTTCCCGGTGGGCGTGCGATGTGGCTGGTGCGCTGGCTGCGCTGGCTGCAGTGGCTGCAGTGGCACCCCCCGGGGTGGGGGGGACTGTGGCGTGCGTGCTGGGAGCAGGGAGCAGGGAGCAGGGAGCAGGGAGCAGGGCCGGAGTAGAGAGAAGTGACAGCGCGGCCGTGGCCGTGGCCGTTGCCGTGGCTGGTGCGCGACGAAGCAAAGACGACGACGAGCGCAGCTTATCGTTGCCTCTCTGGAGACATTTATATAACAAACGGTGTTTGCATCTTTTTAATGCTCTTTGCTTCCTCCTTTTCTTCTTCCTCCTCTTCTTCTTGTCTTTTTCTTCCTTCAATTGCTGTTATAAGTAGTTATACTCACTATTTGTTATCACTTCAATCTACTAAAATCTATACATAATGTCTGAACCTCAGTAAGTATTTCCTGTCCTCTCCCCAACTTTCAATTGGCTTTCTATGTTTTTGAATCGATCCCAAGCTTTGCAATTGCTCCCTTCAATTGTACATTATACACTCTTGGTTTTTATATCAACTTTTATCTTTGTGTGCTCACTTCTTTTCTTTCTTTTTTACCTTATATGGATCCGAATTATCTTCAATTCATTAGATCTATTCTGATCTACTTTGACGTGGTTTTATCGCACTCCGTTACCCATCAACTTGCTGCCTTCTTTTTTTTGTGTCCGCCTCCCCTTACTTTTTTTTCCAATTGACAACCGAATACTCCTTGGAATTTTCGGAGCGTCTTCTTTTTCACTTTACTTGCTTTCATTCTTTTGTTTTCTTTTGCAATTGATGTTTGCTGATTGATCTTTTTATGTCGATTGCCTCAATTGCTTCTTCGCTACTCACTATATAGTCAATGGCTGGGTGTTTCAATTGCAAACAATGATTCGTCTCGAAAATTCTAAATAAAGAAAGCATTACTACAAAGAATATGTTTTGCTTTGTTTTGTTTTGTTTTATTTTTACTTTGTTCGGTTTTTTATACTAACATTGTTACAACTGTATATTCAATTTAGAGGTGATATTGGTTTAATCGGTTTGGCCGTCATGGGTCAAAACTTGATCCTGAATGCTGCTGATCATGGCTTCACTGTTGTTGCTTACAACAGAACCACTTCCAAGGTTGATCACTTCTTGGCAAACGAAGCCAAGGGTAAATCCATCTTGGGTGCTCACTCAATTGAAGAATTGTGTGCCAAGTTGAAGAGACCAAGAAGAATCATCTTATTGGTCAAGGCTGGTGCTCCAGTTGATATCTTCATCAACCAATTGTTGCCATACTTGGAAAAAGATGATATTATTATCGATGGTGGTAACTCCCACTTCCCAGATACTAACAGAAGATTCGCTGAATTGAAGGAAAAGGGAATCTTGTTCGTTGGTTCTGGTGTCTCTGGTGGTGAAGAAGGTGCCAGATACGGTCCTTCTTTGATGCCAGGTGGTGCTGTTGAAGCTTGGCCACACATCAAGGACATCTTCCAATCTATCGCTGCTAAGACCGATGGTGAACCATGTTGTGATTGGGTTGGTGATGCCGGTGCCGGTCACTACGTTAAGATGGTCCACAATGGTATCGAATACGGTGACATGCAATTGATCTGTGAAGCTTACGACTTGATGAAGAGAGTTGGTGGTTTCTCCGATAAGGAAATTTCTGATGTTTTCTCCAAGTGGAACACTGGTGTCTTGGACTCATTCTTGATTGATATCACCAAAGATATCTTAGCATTCAACGATACCGATGGTACTCCAATTGTTGAAAAGATCTTGGATTCTGCTGGTCAAAAGGGTACCGGTAAGTGGACTGCTATTAATGCTTTGGACTTGGGTATGCCAGTCACTTTGATTGGTGAAGCCGTCTTCTCAAGATGTTTATCTGCATTGAAGGAAGAAAGAGGTAGAGCTTCCGGTTTATTGGCTGGTCCTTCTACTCCTTCCACCATCACCGACAAGCAAGCCTTTATTGATGACTTGGAACAAGCTTTGTACGCTTCCAAGATTATCTCCTATGCTCAAGGTTTCATGTTGATCAGAGAAGCTGCTAAAGAATACGGCTGGAAATTGAACTTCCCATCCATCGCTTTGATGTGGAGAGGTGGTTGTATTATCAGATCTGTCTT
Source organism: Ogataea paraovalis (assembly GCA_030565405.1). Classification (NCBI taxonomy): domain Eukaryota; kingdom Fungi; phylum Ascomycota; class Pichiomycetes; order Pichiales; family Pichiaceae; genus Ogataea; species Ogataea paraovalis. The sequence goes on from JAJMBU010000069.1 coordinate 62,711, forward strand.
CTTGGGTGAAATCACCTCTGCTTACAGAGAAAACCCAGATCTAGAAAACTTGCTATTCCACCCATTCTTCAACAGTGCTGTCTCTAAGGCTCAATCCGGTTGGAGAAAGACCCTTGTTAAGGCCGTTGAATCTGGTATCCCAACTCCAGCTTTCTCTACTGCTTTAGCTTTCTACGATGGTTACAGATCCAAGCAATTGCCAGCTAACTTGTTGCAAGCTCAAAGAGATTTCTTTGGTGCTCACACCTTCAAGATCTTACCTGAATTTGCTACTGAAGACAGAAAGGTTGGTGATGCTATCCACATCAACTGGACCGGTAAGGGTGGTAACGTCTCTGCTACTACTTACGATGCTTAAACGTTTCGGAATTCGGTTGTTTTTATCCATTTTCTAGTTAAACTACGTTATATGAATGAATATTTTTTATATTTATATTTATATTTTATATGAACAATGGATTTATGAATAAGAAAATATAAAGATAAAATAAATAAATGAAGAACAATAAAAATAAAAATAAAAAATTTACATCTACTCTTATAACAACGTGTTCTTCTGTCTTCCAAGAAGTAAAGAGGAGCTAACTATGCTACATCGGGGTGTGTGTGTGTGTTTAGGCAACTATCGGATGTCGAATGCATGCATGCACATAAAATTGAGGCAGCGTGCCTATGTGCATGATCTCTCGATCTCTACCATCAACGTTAACCTTCAAAGTGATTGATCATCATATCTGATAGGCCAGCAATATATATATATATATATTTTATGGTGTTTTTGTTTTCAGAGGCACTTTGGGCTTTCGTATTTATCGTTCTTATAAGATAATTTACTGGCTGTTTAATCGCACTGCCCGAAGATATATACAAAGATCGATCTGATTGCCGAGTATCTGGTATTTCATGATATCATGTACTTAATTACCCTTCTCTCTTTGCACCTTATCCGAGATTTAGATTGCTATCAGTCATGTATATAAATTGATAGTTTTGCAATTTATACTGTTTGCTGTTTAGTCCATGTTGTAAATAGGCAAGTACCTGTCATCTATGTAGCATGTGGCGGAGATATAAATTATTAGCACTGTTCTTAGAAGTCACGTGCAATATTAATGGTTGATTGCGTAATAGCTGATGAGAGCGTCTGTCTCAAAAATTTTCGGAAAGTGAAGCACAGCTAAGCCAAAATACCAGCTGTCGAGTTTGAAAACGCAGTCACTTGTTTATCGTTTTTTGATTTCCTATTTCAACCTGTTTGTGACTGTTTTTTTCCACATTAGATTACCCCAGATTTTTTTGAGAAAGATAAGATAAACAAAGGCACCTTTTTCTGTATTTTTGTGGAACATGTCTGAATACAATCAACATGACAACCACACGAGGGATCCTTCTGTAGACGAACAGGAGTCTGCCATCGATGTTGATGTTGATATTGCACAGGCTGCTAAAGATGCCATGAACTTTATCTTTAGCAGCAACGATATACTGAACCAAGATAACGACCATCACGAACATGAGAATTTACAGCAAGAACATAAAGAAACCGAACTTCCGCATGTTGATGAACAAAAACCACCAGATGATCATGACCGGCACCAGCGAGTAGAAGAGGTTCCTGGTATACCCGATTTAGACGCTGCTACTTTCAGTGAGCTTGTAAATTCTACAGTTGATCTGCTCCATGAAGAATCCCAAGATATGAAGCATAGAAGTGGTGATGAACCTACCAATATTCATGAGGTTGTGGATGGGAAGGAAAATCCAATGACGATGGAGGAATTGGATAAAGAAATTGGGCGCCAAGTCTCCCATAGCGAACAACATCTCCATACTGACCCACATACTCATGGAAACGACAACGACGACAACGACGGCAACGATCGAGCTCCTTCCCATGAGGAGAACGAAGTGTTGGACTTGCAACAGGCGATAGGTGCAGCCTTCCAGGATGATATTGCAAAGAATTCGGACGTTGTGGAGCATTCAAACGAACAGCATGAGGATCATGATGTTGCCAATTTGATCGTTCTTTCTGAGCCTTCTTCTTCAAAGCAACTGGACGATCATCGTGAACAACAGCAGCAGCATGAGTCCCATGTCGATGATAAAAGTGGTGAACGTGATACGGACGTGGATTTGAATCTAAGTCAGGCCATTGCAGATGCATTGAAAGCTAATTTCCCTATCCATGATGATGATGATGATTATCAGCAACAACAGAAGAAGCACGTGGATTCTCAGGAAGCTGGGAAGACCGGACAGGAGAGTCCGGCACACATGGCTAATAAAGAGCAGGAAATTGTACAATATCAAGAACATGATGCTATGGATATTGACTCTGAAATTCATCAGTCTGAAACAGACTTGCACGATGTCATTTCTAAAGCTTTAATGGATACTAGTGATCAAGCACAAAAGCATGATCAGGCAACAGGAACTGCTGCGGAGATATCTGCGCAACATCGTGATACCGAAATGGATGCTGAAGATTACCATAACCACGAAGGATTCACTCACAATGATGAACATCATACTGTAGCCGATCAGCATCTGCATCCGTCCATTTCTGAGAAACCACATGACGAAGATCAAGGAATGCTAGATTTAGATAAAGCCATCTCAGATGCATTAAATGCTCATACAGTTGCCATCATTGGAAGCGAAACTTCTGAACAACCGTTGCAAGAGCACGCACTTCGAACTAACAATGATAATTATCGATTTGAAGATCAGATGAGTCAATTGGAGTTGAATAAAGCTATTCAAGATGCTTTGAACGATAGACCAGCAATTGATCATGAAAAGAAAGCTGTTGAGAGTGCCACTGCATCTTCTCATGTTATTGAGGAATCGCCAGATTTAGAATTGAGTAAAGCAATTGCTGAAGCCATACAAGATCACTCGAAGGAGGAGAGCAAAGAAGAAGAACAACAACAACAAAAAGAGGAGGATAAACCATCTTCGCACGATTTCAATACTCCTTCTGTGGACCCTGAACTTGATCTACGGAGAGCTATTGCTGATGCCTTGCATGATTCACAAAATATCTTGCAACAGCCATCTAAGGAGACGTCTGCCTCGACAGCATCCACGTCTGCTACTCCTGAACAAAACGCATTGGAAGAAGCTTTGGCACAAATGGTTCAAAATGTCGTTGATACCACCTTGTTCCCAGAACCACCATCCAGCATTCAAAAGTCAACAACCAAGAAGAAACAGCCAGCTAAGCCAAAGGCCAAGAAACAAACCAAGAAAGCCGCTGCAGCAAAAGAAGGTAACGATCTGGAGCAATTTCAATGGAATGAAATCATGGAAAAGGCAATGGAGATGGCAATGGATAACCCAGAACAGTTACTATCGAATATGAATGCCACTAATGAACAATCTTCTCAGAAGTCGCAAACTCTCACGTCCACAGCTCCTGATATTCCACCTGTTTTAGCAACTGGTAAGAAATCCGTTTCGTTGATTGCTCAATCCATGGTCAATGCGGCAATGTCAAGTGCGGCAGTGAAGGCAGCAGCTCAACAAAGATTAGCTCAGATAACTGCACAACAACAATCAAGAGCTTTGCAAAGGCAGCAGCAACAACAGCAACAACCATCTCCATCGATGACGTCGCAACAACAACTTCCTCTTTCCCAAAACCAACATCCTCAGCTTGCAGAACATCAACCGCCTGATTCGCGTAACTCTCCATCGATTCCATCTAGGTTATTACATTTCACTGCACCTAAGGATGCAGTCTATGTTTCTCCCACCGTTCCATCGGCTACGGTCATTAGATCGGCTTCTGAAATTGAGAGGGACCTTAAATCTAAGCAGTCCAAAAAATCCCCTTCTGCTCCCGCCCCTACTTCAAAAAAGAAGGTTCCTCCAAAGAAACAAACCATCTCATTTCAAATTGAAAAACAGTTTCAAAAATTCCAGAAACCAACTCCAGTCCCTTCCACTGAGTCTCAGCTACCCCTCGCTTCTGGAGAGGCTAAAAGTACTCTAGTTACTGAAAAACCGGGTGCTATTAGTGAAATTTCAACTGTTTCTGAAGGGCGACAATCTCAAAAGAATGAATCTTTGCCGATTCCAAAAATCCTAGAATTGGAGCGTCAAAAAATGACATCCTTTGTGCCTACTGTTGTTTCTTCGCTGAACTCGGCTACCAGCATCATGGATCTGACAAAGAAAGATTCAACCACTGAAGGAGCTGCTGCAAAGGCGGATGTTTCATCGGCATTGAAAGACACATCTTCCTTGGTTGTTGAAAGTATTCTAAGTGGTCTAGATTTCAAAAATTTGAGTTCTTTAAACATAGTGAACAAGATTACCCCTCAGTCGCTTGACTTTATCAAGAATTCGGTTAGTGATGCTGTTGGTAGGATTTCTGGGTTAAGTTCGAAAGAAAACAGTTTGGCCATATCCAAAGAACTTGATGAAAAGGAGAGAATAAGAATTGAAAACCGTGAACGTAAGAAAAGATGGAGGGTCACCAACATTGAAAGAAATAGAGATAACGATTTGAGAGCAAGAGTCATTAAAAGGGCAAACGTTTTGTTTTCCGGTCCCGAAAATGAAGAAGCTAAGAGAGCATGGATCACTGATGAGTTTGAGAAAAGAAAAATCAAAAGAATGAAAAGACATGGTAGTGGTAATGGTGAGTCTGTAGATGGTGATGATAAAACATTGCTCGGTAATGAATCTGATAAGGGTTACTCTAGTTCAACAAAGAAAATTAGGGGTTCGTTAATCAGCTCTTTATATTCATTGCTACATGATTCTGAATTGATTGATTCGGTCTCAAAAGCTTTCAAGAATCTTGTTGGGGGTTCAAAAGATGATACAACTTCTCGAGATAATAAATCTACAAAGATCACAATGACAGCCACTACTTTGGCTGCTGCTTACATGGCATCCAGCCAACCAGTTGAACAATCTGAATTATCCTCTGCTATTAGCACTTTAGTCAATATGCTCGATAATCAATTATCGCTCGAAACGTCATCTACAACCAGAAAACTTCCTGATAGCAATAGACAACTGGGAAATACTTCAAATTCATCTTCGGTCTCATCTTCTCCTGGTGTTGGTGGTGTCAGATTACCAGATCCACCATCACAGAATACTGTCGCCTCCATAAATGGTTTACCCGAAGGTGCTGTGTCATTATTTAGAGTTAGTGTTCCTCACAAAAAGATACAGCCTGCTAAAATGAATAGTGCAAATCCTCCCAGTACCGTTGCGGATTTGTCTTTGACGGAGTATGTCAAAAACACTAAGAATAGTAACAAGATGGATTCGCTAGGATCATCTGTTTCGGCAATGTCACTAAATGAAAAGAAAGTTCCAGATATCTCTAAGTTTTTACCTTCTGAAGACACTGCTAAAATTCAATTCAATAGTGCCCACTTAGATCCTAGCTTGACGTTTGAAGTTGAATCTTCACCTATAGATCAGGTCATCCCACAGAAGAGGCCAGCAGAATTGGTAGATGCTGAAGTTAAGCAGCCTGGATCTGCTGTATCAGTTCCATCGTTTTCTCCGACCCGTGATTTAGATATTGATGTTGGAGCGTTTGACAACTTTGATTCGGATGCTGCGATGATTGATGTTGGCATCACCAAGAGTGCACCAGCCGATAAATTCAATCGTCCTGGTATCATAAGTTCACCACAACTGAAAAACGCCGAATTCTTTACACCGCAACCTCCTCGCTCTTCCACTTTGATACATAGACCTAAGCCATCACGAAAGCCAAAACCAGCAAAGTCAAAACCAACCCCAACCCCAACCCCAACCCCGAAACCAAAAGCGATCTCAAGACCACCTCCTCCTGCACTACCTCCTCCAATTCCGCAAGTTAAGCTACCACAGTATTTGAAGCCGGAATCAAATACTATAAAGTCATCGATTAGTTCTCCTGTTGTCCGTTCAATTTCATCGTCTCCATCCATTAAGACATATTCCTTGAGTGTCACGGCCACTTCATCGGGTGCGTCTTCGCCTTCTCCATCTCCGCTAGTGCCAATGAAGCCCTCAGCAAAACACATCGGTTCGTCTCCTAATTTGCCTACTCTCAAAGGTATTACTACTCCTGGAATCACCGGTTTACGTAAACCTGGGGCCTTCAGGAAACCTTCTGGTCTCGCTAGTAGCAGTGGGTCCATGAACGAAGGTCCAAAGAAGCCATTTGGTGGAATAACTCCATTGAAAAGAATTTAATCTTCTTGGCTCATGTATATTATTTTTTTGTATATTACTTCTGTAATTTTATCTGTATACCCATTTAATTTATATTTATCCACTTGTTTATTTAATCCAACTCCAATTCGACATATACGTATATCGACAATTCTCTGGAATTAAAAAAAAAGAATGTATCTAATTTTAGATGCCCTCACTCAGAGTTGAACTGAGGATCTCCACATTACTAGTGTGGCGCCTTACCAACTTGGCCATAAGGGCTTATTGGTTTTGTGGAGGGGATAGAAATCATATACCAATATTATTGATCGGAGTGCTATTTTGGTCTGCACTAGGCCCCTTACAGAGCCTACAAGATGAAATCGGGACAAATGAAATGGTGTGACAAACCGATGTCCTTCTCCACCATGAGGAAACAACCGGATCTAGTCATGTCCAATAAACAGAAGCTGAAATTTATTGCCCACCGCGAAAAAGTTGCAAGATGGATGGATAACTGGTACGACTCCAAGTTGCGACAAGAAGTGAAGCAGCTCCGGCAAGAGCAGCCATTCGACCCCACAGATATGACACTCAAAGCATATCAGAAAGCCAGCTGGCTACACTACGCCACACAAACGAGAGCCACATCATTCACCACAAAGACACTACAACTCCCG